>JASAMY010000665.1:0-42808 GCA_030248085.1 Paralinhomoeus sp. GSCO2_6 | reverse complement strand
GGTGCGTTGCCTGAATGATAAAACACGCAAAATCAACTAATAATGAGGCTCGTCTCAAATTGAAAAAAATTAAAACAGCGGTAAATTTCACTCTCGTGAATCAGCATTGCACCGCGGTACTAGGATCAGTTTTACCAAACCAGCCAACAATGCATTTTTTTAATAAAAAAAACGCTTCTACTTTACATATGGAGCAACTGATATTCGGCCACAATCCAGTGACATACTAAAAAAATGTCACCAATACAAAAACAGCAGGACAGAAAAAAACGATTATCTGTCCAGCAATGCGCCGAACAACAGCTCGAACATCATTCGGCGTCGAATCACGGGCATGTCAGCCTGTGAGAAGTCAAAGGGGGAGTCGCGGCTGAGGCATTCGGCCACCTGGCAGGCAAAGACGCCACAGTCGACGCCATTCCTCCGCTGCTGTGGGACGGGCTTGCTTCGTCGAACCGCCAGGCCGCCCAGCACGTCGCCCTGACCATACGTATCTGTAAACTCCTCCACGCACGCCCTAGAATAAAAAATTGTATCACTTTCCAGACACCCCCCCCCCCCGTCCAAAGAAGCAGCTTACGCGAGAATGGTCGCTTCTTGCTGGCCGCTGCGGTTGAAGGAGTCGTACCACCGGACTTCTCGAACTCGAAAGTCGACAGTCTTAACGCGGGAAGGTGGTTATAAGACTCTCATGAGGGGTCAGCGAACAGTAGTCATAATTAAACCTCGACACTCCCCCACCCACCCCGAGGATCCAGTGTCCGCCGCTCAGAGGGTGGTTGGTCTTGGTCGTAGTCGTACGAGGATTCACTGGCAAAAGCCACAGCTGTGCTTTTGCCGAAACCGCACGTTGCAACCAGCGGCCAACGTCTGCCCCAGAGATGACCCGCGTGTAGAAGAAAGGGTCGAACGCCAATGTGGATGGGCAGTTCGAGCGCCGGCATCGCATTTGAATTAGTTTCAGGTAAAGCAGCTGAAACTGAAAAGCGAACCGTGCGACTATCAATTATTTTGTGTTCAAGCTTCACAGACGTCGTCCATGAGAGGCGCGTCTCAGAAATGTGACGAAACTCGACCATTCGAATTTGCGCCTTGTACTCTCCAGCGTCTTCACCAGCGTCTTCATTCGTCACCACGAGATCGGGCACAAACTCGGCATCGACGCTGAGCCGCCGTTCTACCTCGGCCCACTGCTCCGCCGTCAAGGACGTAATTCTGGCAGTTCTGTCAGCCGACGTCGGCTGCGTGGGGGTCATACATGTAACGGGGTTTCCGAAGTGGGGGGGGGGGTCTGAGAGACTTCTGGGGGGGGGGCGTGGGGGGCCAGAATTGAAGAGGGAGGGGGTCCCAGAAGGGAAAAAAATGTACCAAAATGGTGTCTAAATAGGCACTTTTCAGTCAAAAACAGGTCAAAAAATGCGTTAAAATAGGGTATAAATAGCGTTATTTAGCTGTTTTAAGGCCAAAATACACTGAAAAAGGCGAAAAGTACACTACTTTGAACATTTGTAGACAAGTTGGAAAACTTCAGGAAAATTCTGGGGGGGTCTGGGGGGGGCTGGGGTAGGGTAAAATTTCGGCTGGGGGGCCCCCCAGTTAGACATGTATGGTGGGGGTGGCCATCTGCGAGCCGCGAAAGCGCTTAGCGACTAGCGATGGCTTAACCTTTTGCCTCTTTAGCCCAGCAAGCGAGGCTGGAAGCAAAAGCAAAAACGAAAGTGCAAAGAAGAGGGAAAGCGTGAAAGCTTGCAGTGCGAAAGCGAAACATGCAGTAACACAACCGACCATTCCTCCTTTGGATGATTTTCTCTGCCTTCCTCGTCCTCTTGCCCTCAGAGTCCAAATCCGCCAGCAGGTATTGTGACTTTTCCAAGTAAGGGTTGGCTAACAGAACTTTTCCCAATCCTCCAAACCGCCCTGGTTCAATAGAGCCTAGAACAACCAGGGGTGCTCTGTATGACCCTAGAACTGAACACTGCCGACAAGGGATGAGGACCTCAAGTTGAAGCTTGTAGCTCCTCAGCCGAATGTCCAGAGCAACGTAGAGGCGGTTCCGAGGTCGCGGCCTCACGTCTCCTCTCTCGAGTTGATCTGCCCGCGTCTGCTGCTGGAAATGCTGTTGGCTGAGCGCTCTCAGGAAAGAAGAGAGAGTGGGATGCGCCGGCATTGACCTAATCAGCTCGAAATATTTGGTGCAGACGCGACCATGTCCTAGACCATACCTATGTAGACCTTACCTAGACAACAGCGAATGGTATGCCTCAGCAGCATTTGTCGTTCGATCAGCGTCAGAGGCCCAATGGTTTAGAGCGTCAGCCCTTTTCATCCAGAAACCGTATATATACTTGCTGAAGTCCTTCAGCTCTTTGTCAGGCCATCCTCGACTGCCAGGACCACTGGGGGGCGGACCCAGCCCTTGGGTTCCAGTGGGGGCTGGTGGCAGTAAGAAAGCCAAAACCTCTGCATCAAGGAGGGGGAAGAAGTGGGAGGCCACAGATCAGCCGGATCCAGTGGCAAATGACATCCCACTCCCTGTAGTAGTTCCAAAGTCCTTTCTTTTTCACTTGGAATAAAACTGCTTTTACAAAGTGAAATATGCAGCCTTTCACTTTGCTTTTTCCAAAAATTTCGGAAACCATTTTTACCAAGAAAAGTGGCAGTTCAAACTTCTCACGCGTGTTCGAACCGCTCACGCACCGTACACTAAATCTTACGCCTGTTCAAACTTCGTACGCCTGTTCAAACTTTGTACGCCCGTTCAAACCTATCTTCGTACACTAAATCTTACGCCTGTTCAAACTTCGTACGCCTGTTCAAACTCCCCTTATCATTGTGACCCGACGCGCACCAAACATCTGTGTAGTGTTGCTTTTGACAAGTAGCACCAAAATATTAGCGCCAGCCCATTGGGTTTTCCAACGCGCCATTTTAAATTTGAACTTTTATTGGAATTTGATTTTTGCAGAGGTTGCGAATGCGTTGCAACATGAGTAAGTCAAGTACCCCACAAAAGTTCGACCTCAGCGAGATACTGCCGAAAATCGAGTACGCGGCGCTGAGATCGCTCGCGAAGCAGCGCGGAATCAAGGGAAACTTGAAGGTTATTTTTTGCGTGTATTTTTATTTTTAATAAACATTTGTGTTCGTCAAAATTATTTTTGTAGGCCCGGCGTCTGACGACGTCTCTGCTGAAGAGCTTCGCAGTGCGCGAGCCGTCTGCCGACGAGTCGTTGCTTTTCGAACGTCTGGCGGGCTGTCGGCAGCGGTCGGCAGGTGACGACGACGGGCAGCAAGTCACTGACGACAATGACGACGACGACGAAGGGTGCTTGGCGTCGGTGATTGGCCCTCTGGCAGACACGGGGCGGTTAAAATTGCAGGGGCGCGAGGGACGCCAAGAATGCGGGCCTGGTCGAACGCATGGACGCGACGACGACAGCCGCCGACGAGCCCGAGTAATAAGCACTCTGTGGCGCCGTGGCGGCAGCTGGTCAACCAGCGGCGGGCGCGCTTGCAGGGAGGGCGAGCTGAACTCGACGTTCGGCTACGCGGGCGCCACTCCCGAAACGGAGACGCCGGCGCAGCGTCGCAGTCGGCGCGTCTCATCGCGTCCTGCCGCTGACGTGTCGACAGACGACAACGACGCCGAGCCGACGCCGGAACGCCGGGCGCGCATCCTCCAGGAGATCGGCGCCGCCGACACGCCGGCCGAACGCCTGGCGCTGCGTGGTAGTGGTAGCTAGCGAGTGGCATAAGATTTGATTTGCATTTGCTCCTCAGGCGAACGGCGGAATTCGCCTTTGGTTCCGTCGCCGACGTCGCCAGTCGTCGCCGAGAGCGCTGTGGTCGAAATCGCGGTCGCCGCCCCCGACGTTGAACTGCCGGGTTAGCGAATTGAAAGGCCGTCAACTTTGGGTGGGTTGAGACTACAACTGGGTCTCCTGTTCGAGTTGCAGGCGGCGTCGAGCCCACAAAGCAAGACGACGCGCCTTCCATTGTCGACGTGCCGGTGCTGACAGTGCAGCTGCCGCAGCAGGAGAAGGAGGCTGGCAAGGCGTTGGCTCTGCCTTCGTCGCCGTCGACCGCCGTGTCGGCAGCGCCGTCGACAACGCCGTCCGCTACCGCTAGCGGCCGTCTGCCGACGAAGACCGGTGCGTGCGCCTGCCGAACTACAGCGCGGCTACTGCCGAGTGCCGACTGCTGCAGGGTCGTCGGTGACTGCTCGCTTCGCGCTCTTGCACGAGCGCCGCATGGCGGACGAGGAAAACATCGCTGAGCGCCGAGAGCGCATCCACGCCAGGCACGACGACTTCCAGCGCGCCGCACAGAACTTCAAGGTGGTGTTGAGAGGAATGTCGACAATCGACAATTGTCGAAATTCAGAGCCTGGCGACGCCCAAGCAGCAGAAGGGGGCGTCGAAGCGACTGCTCGCCCAACACCAGGAGACAGCGGACACGCAGCCGCAGAGAGTGGCGCTGTGCGCGCTTGCTGTGTCCGATATTTCCCAGTTCCTTGAGAGGGAGGGACGCGTTTAGAAAGGGGCGTGCCAAGGTCGTCAAACCGGTGCGCAACCCAAGAGCTCCAGCCCAGTCGGAGGCCCGGCCACCCACCTTTCAGCTGTAGTTTCGCTTGCCTCCGTTCTTTGACGAGTGCTCAAAATTCGAGAAAAATTTGAAAATTCAGACCGAACGGCTCGGTGAAGCTGGAGTCGCTCAAGTTCGGCTCGGACACGCCCACCAAGTTTGTCTTCTCGTCCAAGGTGAGTGCGCACCCTCTGTCAACCGTATATGTAAACCGGGTTTTTTTGACGTGGGGGAGGTTCGGAGACCAGTCAGGGGGGGTGGGGGGTCAGCAGATTTGAAGAAGGAGCGGGAGGGAGGATATGATGCTGAAATAGTGTCTGAATATGCAGTTTTTGGTGAAAAATGCGTTAAAATTGGCTATAAATAGCGTTATTTTGCTGTTTAGAGCAAAAACTGGAGAAGACGAAAAGAACACTACTTTTTATAAGAACACTACAGAAAAATCTGAGAGGAGGATTGTGTGGGTGCAAGGGGGTACACTTGCCGACTGTGGGGGTGGTACGTCCCAGAGTTACATGTATGCTTTCAACTCCGGCGTCTCTGGGGTCGAATCTAAAATCGTAATGTTTGGCAGCCCGTTGCGCCGACCGGCGGCGAGAGGGCGGCCGCGAAGAAGGGCGAGCGGTCGACGGCGACTGCAGCCGCCAAGAAGCCGCAAGAGCCATCGAGCCAGCGTCCCACCCGTGCCCAGGACAGGACGTTGAAGGGCCCACTCGTCAAGACCAAGAGGCCCAACTCGCGGCACAGAGTTCGTTCGACGCGTCTTCTGCGTGTAGACAGGCCCACCCTCCCCCCCCGCGTGTCCAGGGTCCCCTGCCGGCGTTCGTCGATACGTCCCTCTGGCCCGACGAGAAGTTCTCGAGACTGCGCAAGTCGCCGGCGGCGGCGGTGAAGCGCCAGGCTCCCAAAGAGCGCAAGATCGGAGGCCGCGGCGAGGCAGACAAGTGAGCCGAGTCTCTCTTTTGCATACTCAAGTGTACAATTGTCATGTTAGAGGGGGATTCTGGGGGGAGGGCCAAACTTCCGACTGGGGGTGGGTAGCCGCCCACCCCCCCAAGTTACATGTATGCTGGTATTTGGTAACCCCCCTTTTAGGCAGTCGACGCGAGCGCAGCTGGAGCGGAACCGCCGCGAGCAGCGCTACGACCGACTGCAACAGGCTCGCAACCTGTAGAAAAGACGCCGCATACACAGCAACCACATAAGGAGAACACCTCTGTGCTTCAGAATTAATTAATTAGCTTAATTAGCCGCCGCTCTTCTCTTTCTCTACTCGTGTAACTGTCGACCGTGGCACTGTGGGTACGCGCGCTTGTCGACAGGAAAGCATTGCTGTGCGAACGCTATACCGGGGGAGGGTCAGAGACCATCCTAAGGGAAGGGAGGACTTTTTGGGGTGGGGGAGCATACCTGTAAACTGGGGGGGTGTTGGGCCCCCGCAGAATTTTTCCACTCCCCCCCCCAAACCCCCCTCCCAACCCCCCCTCCCCCCAGAATTTTCCCAAGGGATTTTCACTCAGTCAAAGGGAGTAAATGTTGTTGTATTTCAGTGCTTTTCAGCGTTATATGACCATAAAACAGCTAAATAACACTGTTAGGCCCTATTTATACCCATTTTTAACCAAAAAGTACAAGTTATAACTCAAAGAATGGCCAGCTACCCCCCCACTTTTTGCTCCAGACCCCCCAAAAAAAAAATTTGGCCGTTTACTCCCCCCCCCCCCACTCTTCCAGACCCGGTTACGGGTATGGGGGGGGGGTGTCAGAGGTCGAAAATGTACCAAAACGGTCTAAATATGCCCTTTTTGTTACTTGTTACCCCCTCCCCCCGTTACTTGTATGCTCCAGAGCCCCCTCCCCCCCTTCAAAAACAAGTAGTTACCGTAAACCCTATATTTAGCCGCCCCCTCTTCCTCAGTGATGCACCTCAACGCAGACACCGCTTGATAACACCATCAACTCTGAGGCCGACGCGGCAAGCGCCTCAAGTTTCAACAACGAAATCGTGCTGCTAGTCTTTGTGCGAGTGAATGTATCTGAATGCAATTAGGTATGTATTGCGAGAGACTAACATGACTAACATGCGAGAGACTAACATGAGCGAATGTACACTGAGTGACCGGTTGTGTTTGTGTGAAATCTGATCAATCTGGGTTCCACACTACATAAATTTTGAGAGGGGTATGGGGGCTTTTGTCGCGCAGCCGCGAGTTTTTCTTGGCATTATTTTGACGCGAGGGAAGGTGGGCCGTCCGCCTGGCACGGATTTTGGGCCGAAGCCCCAGAGCCGCCTATACACCGAAGCGATTCCGAGCGTTCATCCTTCTCCCAAGCATACCTGTAACTGAGGGGGGGGGGGCGGTTTGGGGGCCCGCAGAATTTTTCAATCCCCCCAACCCTCCCCCCTAGAGTTTTCCCAAGGGATTTCCACTGGGTCTAAAACGATAAAAGTGAGCAAATGGTTGTGTATTTCAGTGCTTTTCAGTGTTATATAACCATAAAACGGCTAAATAACACTGTTTAGAAACTATTTATACCCATTGTTGACCAAACAGTACCAGTATAACTCAAAAAAATGGCCAGCTACCCCCCCCCCCACTTTTTGCTCTACCCCCCAAGAATTCGGCCATTTTCCCGCCCCCCCCCCCACTCTTACAGACCTGGTTACAGGTATGCTCCCAAGGTGATTAGTGACTCAGTAACGTCGCTGGAAGGAGTTGAAGCCCCGACCACAAGCGCGCCGAGCACGACGCTTTAGCCACTGAGCCACGCGTTCTGCTTGTGTCGCCAGAGGTTCTCTCTACGCGGAGACGCGGGTTGACCTGACTCACGGCTTAGAGTTCTCGAGCAGCTGGCCCTTCAGGACCGTTTTGCTTGGCCGTTTGCACTTCGTACGTTTTGAAACGAAATTTGCGCTTTTGAAATGGCGGAACGAACCAAGTTTGCTTGAATTGGATGTTGTTGTTTGCAATTTTTCACGTGGGCTCGAAACGATTGAAATGTTAGAATGAAATTTTAAGCAAATGCTGTCTTTTAAAGTTGCTGCTCACTTTGAGGTCGTTGGACTGCTCAGCTGGCTCACGACTCGTCCATCGAGCGCACCTTGTGATGGTCTATCTAGCCCAGTTGATTGACTATTGGCCCTCGACACCGTGGCCAATGAGAGCGTTGATCCTTCTGCCCAAGGGGATTTGTAACTCGGTGACCTCTGTGGAAGGGAGTTGAACCCGCCGACTTTTTTTACTTTTATTTTGACGACAACCACCGACACAGCACAATGGCCGTAAACTGGATCACAAGAACACAGGACGGCGCCGCATAAGTAACAATGGGCGTTGCTCTGCCGCGAGGTAAGGTGGGCCCCCACCTGGCACTGATTTTTGCCTGAAGCCACGGTACAGCCCGAGACCATCTTGTGGAGTGTGTTCTCGGTGTAGCGAGAAACAAATAACCGCGACTACATGGCATCCCAGTACTGCAATCGCCTCTTTTCCACAACTCTTCAATGGCACACAGAACAAACAGCGCCTGTACCAGTACATGTAACTACAGCACTGTATGTAGGTGGTCGGTACTTCACTATTTACTCTGTGACTAATGTGTCGTACTTTTGCGCGCGGCTTTAATTTCTGAGATAAAGAGGATGTCATGGGGCTCCCCTCTCCCGCACTCTACGTCGCCCCCCACCAGATCGCAGCTTAATTTCCTCCGCGCTGCCTCCCAATTTGAATTCCGTCGACGAGAGGGACGACCTTGCTTGGTCTCTGACACGTCGCATTCAACATTGTAGGCATGCCCGTGTAGGCCATTTGGCACTGGCCCAACAAACACGTTTCCAGAGGCGAATTCTGGCACCAGTGGGCAATAGCCTTTTCCGAGGCTCTCTAACCTGGTCCCCTGCAAAAAAAAGCTGCATCAGGAACCATCAGTGCGCATCAGTAGGAGGTAGTAGCCAATAAGCTCGATCAGCGTGCCTGCCTAACCGCACACAGTTTTGATTGAAAGAGGCCGGTTCATACTTCCCAGCCAGTTCAGCCAGCTCAGCTACAGTACGTAGCATGCCATAGAATCTAGGAATGTAATGTTATTTTGTTAGGTTTTCAGTCTTGTAGCAGCCAGCGGGCGCAGCCGTGAATGGAACTAGTTTCCAGAGCCGCAATCATCAATTTGTTTTACAAATACCGTACATGGATACCGTGGCCGGTGGTCAAGCATGCGAGGATTACTCCAACAGGTTTGTTCGAATCGAAGTTAATCGAATCGAATGATAAACAGTTTTGTAACCGCTTTCCTTCACTTCCAGAAGGCAGCAGCCCTACCGCGTGCCAGCCTCAAACGAAGACACTGAAGAAGTGCAAAGCAATGGACGGGTCGAGAGGTGGGCTGCCATGCGACTCCGTGGCTCCAACGCTTACCAAAGAGCGAGCCGCCATTACATTTAGAGGTCGGGCAGCGTATGGCCTAGTGGTAAAGAATCGGCCTCTTGCGCGCAAGGTTCTTGTTTTCGATTCTCGATGGAGCCACTAAACCGCGGACTCCCCTTTCTATGGATTTTCTCGTGCCATCGGGGCCGCTGAGATTATAGATGGCGTTCTTTCAAGGTCTTTGGCTAATTGCGACGGCTCTGGCCCAGGTAAGGCGTTATGGATATGGGGTATGCGATATGGGGCCATTGACGTCCGCCCAGCGTTGCCCCTAATCCAACAACAACAACATTTAGGTAGGCTCTACCTGTGATTTGCATTACATTCATTACAATAGAACTATATGTATGACGACTACATTACATATTACATATTACACACTTATGTATGTAGTCAGTCAGCTGCTAGATTCCAGTTTGTTACAATGACAGGATGATCATTCCTAATAGAATTTGATAGTTTTCTATACATGGTATATACAGTAGCTACATAGATTTTGACAGAGTGCTGTGGTCGGTTCGCGCGTTGGTGATGGCGGTGCTGTTGACGCAGACGACCAGGGACTTTTACGGACTGACGACGCAGTGGGTGGAACGGCCGCTGCTGTCGCACGCACGCACGCACGCACGCACGCACGCACGCACGCACGCACGCATGCATGCACGCACGCACGCACGCGCGCACGCATGCATGCATGCACGCACGCACGCACGCACGCACGCACGCACGCACGCACGCACGCACGCACGCACGCACGCACGCACGCACGCACGCACGCACGCACCCACGCACTCCCGCACGCACGCGCGCACGCACCCACGGCCACCAACGCAACCACGAACGCACGCCCGCCCGCCCGCCCGCACGCACGCACGCACGCACGCTCGCACGCACGCACGCACGCACGCACGCCAAGCACGCACGCACGCACGCTACGACCGCACGCAGGGCCGCACGCACCCACGCACGCCAAGCAGGCACGCACGCACGCACGCACGCACGCACGCACGCACGCACGCACACGCACGCATGCACGCACGCACGCACGCACGCCAAGGAGGCAGGCAGGCAGGCACGCACACACACGCACGCAGGCCAAGCACGCACGCCAAGCACGAACGCACGCACGCACGCACGCCAAGCACGCACGCACGCACGCACGCCAAGCACGCACGCACGCACGCACGCACGCCAAGCACGCACGCACGCACGCCAAGCACGCACGCACGCACGGACGCACGCACGCACGCACGCACGCCAGGCACGCGCGCACGCGCGCACGCACGCACGCACGCACGCACACGGCTGTCTGTTGAAGACGAGCGCGCTGGAGGCAGTTCGAGAGTTTCGAAGCAGCATCTCGAAGCAGAAGAACATCCGTTCACGACCGCTTTCCTGGTGGAGAATGGAACTGAGCAAGTCGAGTAGGAGGCATGGATTTCTTTAGTTGATTATTTCAACGATAAACTAATGTTACAAGTAGAAGTCATCCTGTTGAACCGAGCCAATGCTGCGGTTTAGAAAGCTGACGTTGCTCTTCCTGTCCCACTACTACGGCGCGCTGTTCGACGCCGCTTGGTCCGGCTACTCCTTCGGAGCAGTGCTTAGAGTTATGTAGAATGCGTTCCAGTAAGTGCAATAGACAGTGCGCTTACACACAGCACAGTTTTCAATGGTGTCAATTTAACGGCAGAGTTCGCGCGCTTTACGTTCGCCGCTGACGCTACAGCTACGCGCTCGAGCCCCATGACATCCTCTTTATTTCAGAAATTAGAGCCGCGCGCAAAAGTACGACGCGTTAGTCACAGAGTAGAATAGGAAGTGCCAACCACCTACATACAGTGCTGTAGGTACATGTACTGGTACAGGCGCTGTCGGTTCTGTGTGCTATTGAAGAGTTGTGGAAAAGAGGCGATTGCAGTACTGGGATGCCATGTATGTAGTCGCGGTTATTTGTTTCTCGCTACACCGAGAACACACTCCACAAGATGGTCTCGGGCTGTACTGTGGCTTCAGGCAAAAATCAGTGCCAGGTGGGGGCCCACCCACCTTACCTCGCGGCAGAGCAACGCCCATTGTTACTTATGCGGCGCCGTCCTGTGTTCTTGTGATCCAGTTTACGGCCATTGTGCTGTGTCGGTGGTTGTCGTCAAAATAGAAGTAAAAAAAGTCGGCGGGTTCAACTCCCTTCCACAGAGGCCACCGAGTTACAAATCCCCTTGGGCAGAGGGATCAACGCTCTCATTGGCCACGGTGTCGAGCGCCAATAGTCAATCAACTGGGCTACATAGACCATCACAAGGTGCGCTCGATGGACGAGTCGTGAGCCAGCTGAGCAGTCCAACGGCCTCGAAGTGAGCAGCAACTTTGAAAGACAGCATTTGCTTAAAATTTCATTCTAACATTTCAATCGTTTCGAGCCCACGCTAAAAACTGCAAACGACAACATCCAATTGCAAGCAAACTTGGTTCGTTCCGCCATTTCAAAAGCGCAAATTTCGTTTCAAAACGTATGAAGTGCAAACGGCCAAGCAAAACGGTCCCGAAGGGCCAGCTGCTCGAGAACTCCAAGCCGTGAGTCAGGTCAACCCGCGTCTCCGCGTAGAGACAACCTCTGGCGACACAAGCAGAACGCGTGGCTCAGTGGCTAAAGCGTCTTGCTCGGCGCGCTCGTGGTCGGCGCTTCAAGTCCCTTCCAGCGACGTTACTGAGTCACTAATCACATTGGGAGCATACCTGTAACCAAGTCTGGAAGAGTGGGGGGGGGGGGGGGAAAATGGCCGAATTCTTGGGGGGGTAGAGCAAAAAGTGGGGGGGGGTAGCTGGCCATTTTTTGAGTTATACTGGTACTTTTTGGTCAAAATGGGTATAAATAGGGTCTAAACAGTGTTATTTAGCTGTTTTATGGTCATATAACACTGAAATGCACCAACATTTACTCACTTTTATCGTTTTAGACAGAGTGAAAATCCCTTGGGAAAATTCTGGGGGGGAGGGTTGGGGGGATGGAAAACTAGTGGTGCCCCAAAGCCCCCCCCCCCCCCCAGGTGCAGGTATGGCCACGTCACTGTGTCACTAATTACCTTGGGCAGAAGGATCAACGCTCGGAATCGCCTCGGTGTAGGGCGGCTTTGGAGCTTCGGCCCGAAATCCGTGCCTGGCGGCCCAAATTCCCTCGAGGGAGAAGAACGTCGTTGCGATACTGACCCGCACGATCTTCGTGATTGTTTACGGCCTTGTTTTGTGCTGCATGGTGGTGGTGTCAAAATAATGCCAAGAAAACTCGCCGCAAGATTTCGTTGTTGAAACTTGCAGCGTTCGCCTCGTCGGCCTCAACGTTGATACTGAGGAAGAGGGGCGGCTAAATGGTAACTACTTGTGTTTGAAGGGGGGTGGGTCTGAAGCATACAACTGGGGGGTAGTCACAGTCACAGTCGGGAACTCTCCCCCCCCCCCCCCCCCCCGAAATTTTTCGGAATTTTTCCAACTAAATTGCTGTTCTTTTCGTCTTTTTCAGTGTTTTCAACCTTAAACCAGCTAAATAACGCTGTTTACCCTCTCTTGGCCCATTTCCGAACAAAAAGGGCGTATTTAGACCGTTTTGGTGCATTTTCTACCTCTGACACCCTCTCCCACAGGTCAACAACCGGTTACATGTCATTTCTGGTCTGACTCGTCTCTTGCGTAACTCGGTGGCCTCTGTGGAAGGGAGTTGAACCCGCCGACTTTTTTTACTTTTATTTTGACGACAACCACCGACACAGCACAATGGCCGTAAACTGGATCACAAGAACACAGGGCGGCGCCGCATAAGTAACAATGGGCGTTGCTCTGCCGCGAGGTAAGAAGGTGGGCCCCCACCTGGCACTGATTTTTGCCTGAAGCCACGGTACAGCCCGAGACCATCTTGTGGAGTGTGTTCTCGGTGTAGCGAGAAACAAATAACCGCGACTACATACATGGCATCCCAGTACTGCAATCGCCTCTTTTCCACAACTCTTCAATAGCACACAGAACCGACAGCGCCTGTACCAGTACATGTACCTACAGCACTGTATGTAGGTGGTTGGCACTTCCTATTCTACTCTGTGACTAACGCGTCGTACTTTTGCGCGCGGCTTTAATTTCTGAAATAAAGAGGATGTCATGGGGCTCCCTCTCTCCCGCACTCTACGTCGCCCCGCACCCCAGATCGCAGCTTAATTTCCTCCGCGCTGCCTCCCAATTTCAATTCCGTCGACGAGAGGGACGACCTTGCTTGGTCTCTGACACGTCGCATTCAACATTGTAGGCATGCCCGTGTAGGCCATTTGGCACTGGCCCAGCAAAGACGTTTCCAGAGGCGAATTCTGGCACGAGTGGGCAACAGCCTTTTCCGAGGCTCTCTAACCTGGTCCCCTGCAAAAAAAAGCTGCATTAGTAACCATCAGTGCGCATCAGTAGGAGGTAGTAGCCAATAAGCTCGATCAGTGTGCCTGCCTAACCGCAGGCAGTTTTGATTTAAAGAGGCCGGTTCATACTTCCCAGCCAGTTCAGCCAGCTCAGCTACAGTACGTAGCATGCCATAGAATCTAGGAATGTAATGTTATTTTGTTAGGTTTTCAGTCTTGTAGCAGCCAGCGGGCGCAGCCGTGAACGGAACTTCCAGAGCCGCAATCATCAATTTGTTTTACAAATACCGTACATGGATACCGTGGACGGTGGTCAAGCATGCGAGGATTACTCCAACAGGTTTGTTCGAATCGAAGTTAATCGAATCGAATGATAAACAGTTTTGTAACCGCTTTCCTTCACTTCCAGAAGGCAGCAGCCCTACCGCGTGCCAGCCTCAAACGAAGACACTGAAGAAGGGCAAAGCAATGGACGGGTCGAGAGGTGGGCTGCCACGCGACTCCGAGGCTCCAACGTTACCAAAGAGCGAGCCGCCATTACATTTACCGCTCGGGCAGCGTATGGCCTAGTGGTAAAGAATCGGCCTCTTGCGCGCAAGGTCCTGGGTTCGATTCTTGATGGAGCCACTAGACCGCGGACTTCCCTTCCTATGGATTTTCTCGTGCCATCGCCGCCCTAGATTATAGATGGCGTTCTTTCAAGGTCTTTGGCTAATTGCGACGGCTCTGGTCAGGAAGGCGTTATGGATATGGGTATGCTAATGGGGCCATTGACGTCCTCCTAGCGTTGCCCCTAATCCAACAACAACAACATTTAGGTAGGCTCACCGCGATTTGCATTACATTCATTACAATAGAACTATGTATGACGACTACATTACATATTACATATTACACACTTATGTATGTAGTCAGTCAGCTGCTAGATTCCACTTCGTTACAATGACAGGATGATCATTCCTAATAGAATTTGATAGTTTTCTATACATGGTATATACAGTAGCTAGATTTTGACAGAGTGCTGTGGGCGGTTCGCGCGTTGGTGATGGCGGTGCTGTTGACGCAGACGACCAGGGACTTTTACGAACTGACGACGCAGTGGGTGGAACGGCCGCTGCTGTCGCAGATGGCGCTCATGCACAACCGGACCATCTCCATCCCAGGCGTCACCACGTGCCTGCCTCTGAATCTAAAACTCCTCCTCAGCGACTATCACAACGGGGCGCGTGCCGCCGCGCACCAGCACGCACAAACGCACGCACGCGCGCACGCACGCACGCACGCACGCACGCACGCACGCGCGCACGCACGCACGCACGCACGCACGCACGCACGCACGCACGCACGCACGCCCGCACGCACGCACGCACGCAAGCATGCACGCACGCACGCACTCACGCACGCACGCACGCACGCACGCACGCACGCACGCACGCACGCACGCACGCACGCACGCACGCGCGCACGCACGCACGCCCGCACGCACGCACGCACGCCCGCCCGCACGCCCCCCCGCACGCACGCACGCACGCACGCACGCCCGCACGCACGCACGCACGCACGCACGCACGCACGCACGCACGCACGCACGCACGCACGCACGCACGCAAGCACGCACGCACGCCAAGCACGCACGCACGCACGCACGCCAAGCACGCACGCACGACGCACGCCCCACCCACGCACGCACGCACGCACGCACGCACGCACGCACGCCAAGCACGCACGCACGCCCAAGCACGCACGCACGCACGCACGCCAAGCACGCAAGCACGGACGCACGCACGCACGCACGCACGCACGCACGCACGCACGCACGCACGCACGCACGCACGCCAAGCAGGCAGGCAGGCACGCCCGCACACACGCACGTAGGCCCAAGCACGCACGCCAAGCACGCACGCACGCACGCCAAGCACGCACGCACGCACGCACGCACGCACGCACGCCAAGCACGCGCGCACGCACGCACGCACGCACGCACACGGCTGTCTGTTGAAGACGAGCGCGCTGGAGGCAGTTCGAGAGTTTCGAAGCAGCATCTCGAAGCAGAAGAACATCCGCTCACGACCGCTTTCCTGGTGGAGAATGGAACTGAGCAAGTCGAGCAGGAGGCATGGATTTCTTTAGTTGATTATTTCAACGATAAACTAATGTTACAAGTAGAAGTCCTCCTGTTGAACCGAGCCAATGCTGCGGTTTAGAAAGCTGACGTTGCTCTTCCTGTCCCACTACTACGGCGCGCTGTTCGAGGCCGCTTGGTCCGGCTACTCCTTCGGAGCAGTGCTTAGAGTTAGAATGCGTTCCAGTAAGTGCAATAGACAGTGCGCTTACACACAGCACAGTTTTCAATGGTGTCAATTTAACTGCAGAGTTCGCGCGCTTTACGTTCGCCGCTGACGCTACAGCTGCGCTCGATGAAGCCGTTCAGGCGAGTTGCTCTACCATAGTGCGTACCTCCACCCCCCCCCCCATCCCATGCAGCAACAATCGAATATTTTCTGGCGATTTGGGGCTGCTTGACGCTCCGAAGCTACAAGCGCCCGCCCAACCCACCGAAACAACCGCTCCCTTTTGCAGCCCCCTCCCCTCTAAGACCCCATGGTCAATAGGTGCCACGCGCTTGCTATGTACATATAGCTTACGCCTTACGATAATGCAGAATGCGCAGCTACTACAATACTGGGATCGTCCATGGAAAATTCGTGGGATGGGATGGGTGTTTGCACTGTACCATGCAATTTCGGTTGTCCGCATGAGTCACGCTCGTGTTTCTCAGCGTTTCACGCGTTTCCAGCTGATATGGGAGCTGCGGCGTCGAGGCGTGTCCCAGAGCGCGTTCTCGGAAGCGGTGGGCCACGCGCTGGCGATGGAGCTCCGCCTCTCGATCAGCACGCGGCCCCCTGCTGACCAGCGAGGCGACCGCACGCGCTTTCGTTGCGCCGTCATCCAACCCCTGTCGATCTGCTGCACTGCGGAAGGGCTCAGTCCCATCGCCAGCGTCAAGGAACCCTTCCTCGAAGTGAGCGATTCTGCCTTGGGAGACCCGAGGGCTGTCTTTTTTCATTTATGGCTTGACGGATCGGGCCGAAATTTTTTCTGAGCATTCTTAGGACAAATTTGGAGATACACCTTTTTTAGATTTATTCTAAAAAAAATCATAAAAAAAAAATAATAAAAACATTTAATATTTCTGTGTCCTCAAGCAAAATTTCTGTCAAAACACATGCTTAAGGATGGGGCCCAATCTGTGAGGAAAATTTCTGTGTCTGGGAGCAACATTTCTAGGTCAAATTTAGGAAAACGCATCGTTAACGATAGGACTATGATGTGTCCCAATCTAGGACGAAATTTCTGGGTCTGGGAGCAACATTTCTGGGTCAATTTTGAAAGTTTCCGACGCGTTATTTTCCGCAAATCGCGGAGCAAAATTTTTGTGTCCCCCAGCAGAAGTTCTGTGAAAACACACGCTTAAGGATAGAGCCCAATCTTGGAGGAACATTTCTGTGTCCTCCAGCAAAATTTCTGTGAAAACACATGCTTAAGGATAGGGCCCAATGTGTGACGAACATTTCTGTGTCCTGCAGCAAACATTTCTGGGTCAATTTTGAAAGTTTCCACCGCATTATTTTCCTAGGATAGTGCACTGCTAGTGCGTTCGCCACTCGAAATTACGCGCGTCCGGGACAGCGAACCAATTCCTGCGCTACCACTCTACACAGAGTCAGCGCGTGTTTCCATAGGCTAGTGCGCTGCTTGTGCGTTTGGCCCCCTAGGAGTGGGGAGGGGCAGTCGTAGATGCCTTAGGACCCATCAGTCCATTCCTATGCACCTACGCACGGACATGGACGTCCTGTGGACGTGGATGCAACAACAACAGTGCATTTTGCAATGGAACAAAGGAGACAATAACGGGGCGTCGTATCCTTGAAGCTTGTTCGGCGATTTCACTGATTCCAAAGGAATCGGCATCGCTAAAGAATTCCAGGAAGTGTACACCCGTCCAAATTCAAATGAAGTGCTTTTTGAAACGAGCTTGTTCGCCACGCGTCAGTTCGGCGAGTTCATATACGGACGATGAATTTCGTAATGGTCTGTCCGTCGGTCCATCCGTTCGTCCGTCCGTCTGTCTGTTTCCGACCGGTTCTCCTTTATGGCTTGACGGATCAGGCTGAAATTTTTTTTTGGCGTTCTTAGGATAAATTTGCAGATACACCTTTTTTAGATTTATTTAAAAAAAATTTATCAAAATAAAAAAAAATTCTGGGTCCTTGAGAAAAACTTCTGGGTAAATCTGGGAAAACACATGCCTAAGGATAGGACCCGGTAGTGATGGCAGTAAAAACAAAAGGTCAAAAATCAAAAAAGTTGAAAATGCTTTTTAAAGGTGTGTTAAAACCAAAAAGTGTTAAAAAATGAAGTCGACAGCCCGATTTTTTTAAGTCGATCGCTGAACCATAAACTATCCAATTAGTTTCCCTGGAGGACTGTTGGGAGCAATATTGGAGAATTTCCCTATTGGCATGTCCAATAGTGTGCGAATGTGACGCACTCACACCTACTGCATGCAGAAGTACATATACTTGCAGTTGGCAGCCGACTTTGAACCCTTCCTCAAGGAAATCGCTCTCGGCTACAGAATGGCCGAAGATTGGTGGTTACGTGACGAATATTTGACCGTGGACGTGCGCGGAAGGCAGTTTCTACGCCCCTTCGAGCGTGAGGATTTGGGCGTTGTTCGAGTGCCCATTGGCACGTCTCACACCGACGTCTCATACGGCGTCAAGCTCACAAGTGTCTTCATGTGAGTACATGGAAGCGTTGGTAGTTAGAGAGAAGAGTATGGAACGGAGAGTTGAAGTTGGTATGAGAATGTCGGAGCAACGACCACTGTATTTGCGTTTTTTGCGTCTCAAGGCGGGAGGCTTGAGACTTACCACTCTCTACAATTACAATGTACTTGCTGTTCATGGTCTGCAGCTGCGACCAACAGCACACACACTATAGCCACCAGTGATTTGGGAATTGCACAAACCTATAAGGAGCAATTTTCAATTACGAACTCGCAGCAGTGTGGCCGAGTTGGTTAAGGCGCTGGCCCGGATAGCTAGGCACCCTTATGAGTCGTGGGTTCGATTCCCACCACCGTAAATCTTGCTTACTACTGGTCTGAACGGCATAGCTTTCAAGCCGTCACCACTATCAAAGGAAGGGGTATAATACTCAAGTATAGGAGAGGGGGGAGGGGCGCTGACATCGGAGCTTCAGTGCACGCACTGCGAGTGCGACAGACGGAATTCCAGAGCGGAGCCACATGGAAATGGAGAGCGCAGGCGATGCGACACGCTAAGAACCCTGCAACAGTGCGAGTTGGACTGCCGAGTCGATGTGATTCGCGAGCAAGGCTGCGACTGCTGGCCCTATCCCCTCTTGCGTTCCAACAGCACCGACCCGCGGCAGTGGGACATCTGCAACGCAGACGACTATCTCCAGTGCCGACTCGAGCACGCTTGTGAGGCCATTGATTAATTAGCCCGAATTAATTGGCTGTGCTAATAATGCACGTGGCCCCGTTTTCAGCCACCTCGGGTCGGCACTGCGCGACCGCGTGCGTCGCGGGGTGCGAAGTGCGTCTGTACGAGCTCACGGAGCTCAGGAGGGATGAAAATCCGCACGGACCCAAGAATCAATGGAACGTCTCGCTGCGTCTCCTCTCCATGCAGTACTCTCGGTTTCAGGCACTGTACCTCTTTGGCTACTGACACAGTAAACGGTGTGCCTGCCAATGTCTTGGCTCTTGCAGGAGACGTCGACGCGGAGCGTGCACAACTTCCTGGCGGATCTGGGCGGCGTCCTGGGCCTCTGGCTCGGCCTCAGCTTCCTCACGCTCTTTGACGTCGCACTCACGACGCTGAGCCACGTGCACAAGGGCGCCCGCCAGGTCAAGCGCATGAGCAACAAGCGCACAACCAACGCGTCCCAGTCGGTCGAGAATCCAGAAGCAGACAAAGCGCGGGATATAAGAACTGAATCGGTGGAGTGATGTCTATGGCAATTTCCCTTGTTGCTGGCAAAGATAGTGTTCTCCTCTCACTGCGGTAATCTCGTCGTTGACTACGCATTGGGGGTCGAGTCTGTCCGTGTCTGTGGTACGAACTGCGCCACCCTCTGGGCCACCACTCTCGTCGCTGTTCTCGTCGTTGTTGCTTGTCGGCTGTTTATTCATCCACCATATCATGTTGTTCACGCACCAAACACGCATTCTTGTGCAAGGAAAATACCTAAACAGAGAAAAATCCACTGAAAGAGAAGACCACAAAAGTGTGTCTCTCTAGAATTGCGCACTCAGGCCTTGAGATCATGAGCCCCACCAGGCCTCTTAGCGTAGTTGGCTCTTGCACCGTGGGCCACCCTGTACACGTACATGGTAGGCGTGGCATTTGCGTTCTGAATTAAAGACACGTCGTCTCTCGTTGGGGCGCCCCCACACCCACACTTCTCGTTATCGCACATCCTTGATCGCAGCCTTAATTTCCTCGCGCGCCTGCCTTTACGACCTTTCATTTGCCATGGTGTGTTGTTGCAACCATACATGCAACCGGGTTTTTGAAGTGGGGGGGGGGGGTCGGATACCATTCTGGGGGGGGGGGGGTGGGGGGGGGGTAAGCAGATTTGAAGAGGGAGGGGGGTGTCAGAGGGTAAAAAAGAGTACCTAAATAGGGTCTAAATAGGCACTTTTTGGTCAAAAAAGGGTAAATAAGGCTATAAATAGCGTTATTTAGCTGTTTTAGGGTCAAAAAACGCTGAAAGAGATGAAAAATACACTACTTTGTACAATTGTAGGCAAGTTGGAAAACTTCAGGAAAAATCTGGGGGGGGGGGGTCTGGGGGGCTGGGTAGGGGTAAAATTCTTGCTGGGGGTCGGTAACCCCCCCCCCCAACCCCCGAGTTACATGTATGGTTGCAACATCACCAGCAAACGCGAGTATCGGAAGCAAATGTGAGTATCCAAGAGTGTCACCCAATCTATACAGAGTCCATTTTAGCATCAGTAGTGCACGCGCGGTAACCTAAGAGTTCAATCAAACCGGCTTCAACATTAACGACAGCCATGGAAAGTGGAACGGATACCATGGAATCCAAACGGTTTGTTTGGAAAAGTGTTTACTCAAGAATTAGGAAGTTTGTTTGTTGTATCTCTGAGATGTTATGATCATTTCTAGAAGGGCACAGAACCGCCGTTTGCGATCCTCAAACGATGGCAAGGGGGAGAACAAAAATCAATAGACGACACGAACGGTATTGGCTACTCCACTTTTTTCATGTCGTAGCAAACTCAACATGTACCGGTATTTATCCGATCCAGGGTAGGTACCTTTCTTCGAGAAAAGCGCTGTTAACGAATCTTTGTCATTTCGAGAGTACCGTAAATCCTCCAATAGTGCCACCGGGGCACTATTGTTTCAATGCCTCTCAAGAGGGGGGCACTATTAATTTCGTCAAATTTTTGCGCAATTTTGCAGCAAAATTTAACATTAAAATGCCTTAAAATGCATACAGGTAGCCGGAATTTAAAGTTTAATTGAAATACCTACGTGTAGTGCACACATGATTACACACCAAGCATGCACTTCAATGCAACTGGGTAGCATTCAAAGTTTGATTTTGGCGCGAATTTAAAATTGACTTGCCCCCAGGGGAAAAAAGTAATCGCCCAGGGCATTCGTTGGACGATTTACGGTACCTGGGTACTGTATTGCCACTGTTTGTATAGGTATGTAGCCACCAACTTTTTTCACTACTGTAGCACGTCATTGAGAAGAAGACACCAAAATGCAGCCGACTGTCTGCTAACGTGCCAGCCTTCTTGCGTTTGCATGTTCCGGGTTCCTGCAAAAACGTACGGACGGACGGTTCCTGCACGGACCGGTTCCTGTTCCGGGAGAGTGTGTCCTGCCGTCCCGCTTTTCTTCAGGTTGCGAGCGCGTCGCAGTCGCTCCTAGCGCTGCTCGCGTCCGCTGTGCTCCAGTTGCGCTCGCGTCGACTGCTTTAAAATGTTGACATACACCAACGGTCACAGATATACAGGTTCATCGGCACAATCGACTGTTCAGCAGGGACATTCTTGGGCACGTAAGTCAATCCATACCCTCCAGCCAGCCCCTCCCCCTTCTCCCTTTCCAAATGTTTGTGACAATACTCGTCGCAATGGGGGGGGGGGGAGAGGCAAAATGAAACAAAACAGAAAGAATACTTAGTAGACTCGGCGCCGCCGAGATGCGTTCCTTGAGAGTCTGGCGCTTGACCGCCGGCGTCTTGTACAATCGCTTGAAGTTCTCGTCGGGCCAGAGCGCCGTGTCGACGAACGCCTGGAGGGGGGCCCTAGAGTCGGTGGGCGCATGTCGGCACGCAAACACAGCTGGAGGGACGACGCCGCGTCGATCGAACCCTGTGCCGACAGGTGGGCCGACCCAGGAGTAGTTTGGGACCCCATCTATTTTAACTACCTAAGTATTGAAGACGGACACTTTTGCGGTACACATCCAAAACGCACTTTTTAAAATGTCTCGTCCTCTACTCGACTGCGGACACTTTTGCGGTACACATCCGGCCTGTCGGATGTGTACCGCAAAAGTGTCCGTATCCTGAGCGTCTCTGTCTTCTGGCGACGCTCAAATACCTAGGGATACGGACACTTTTGCGGTACACATCCAGCCTGTCGGATGTGTACCGCAAAAGTGTCCGTATCCTGAGCGTCTCTGTCTTCTGGCGACGCTCAAATATCTAGCTGGCTCTGGCTGTGCGTCTCTGGCTGAGCGTCTCTGTCTTTTTTGAGGGTTTGAGACCGAAGTCTCAGGCGAGAGGGGGACTGTACTGAAGCGGCAAGCCTGACTGCGCCTGTACAATGTTCTTCTATACAAACTTCTGTACAAACTGGCGAACAGTACACAAACGGGGTACGATACGGCGAGGTTCACGAAGACAGATTCATATGTACAAGGAACTGTCGGATGGGCGTCGGTCGTCGAATGGGCGAGGGAATTTATGTGCAGAGAGGGGAGGGGAGAGGGACGCTATCTCGGCGTCGTCCGCTTGTGCCGCGGGTGTCCAGTCCAGTCTTGCCGCAGCGCGCCGCCTCTGCTGCTTGTCGGCTGAGGAGACGCCGCTTGGGCCGTAGGCAAGCCTTCAGAGCTTGCGGCGGCTGGATCAGAGGGCTCTGCTGCAGTCCGGTCGGCAGGAGCTTGGCTTGGCGGCGCTTGAGGGATAGACGCGACGCCTGGCTGCTGGAAGCCGGTCGGCGGGTGGCTGGCGTCCTTGGGAAAGTTCAGCGCCGCTGGAGTCCAGTGTTGAAGAGGAAGAGAGAAGCTGGAGTACGGTATGTACAGGTGTAGGTAGGTTGGCTGGCAGACGTCCTGGCGGACGTCAGTACACCTTCCCCCTTGGACGAGCTGTGTCCTCACAGCTGCAAGGTCTCCAGGGGTGTGGCCATCAGCAGAGCATCAGCATGAGCTTGACTGTGAGGCAAAAAGTCGCTGGAACTGTATTGATTGTCGCAATTGTCACGGCTGTCATGTTTGATTGTCGCAATTGTCATGGCTGTCATGGCACTGAGTGTTGTATTGGTCATATGTGCCTGTGGTGTCAACGATGCTCCACTGGCCGGAAGTGGCCGGCCATGTGACGCCAACCAATCTCTCGGTCGAAACCGAGAGAGCGCTCATGGTAGGCGCGCCCACCCTTGTCTCGGAGGTCATCAGAGCGCGTCGCCGCTCCTCCCCTCCAGCCCACTGAATTCAGTTGTGAACTGGAAGGCGCACTGATCAACGAGAGGTGGCAATCACCGACAAGGGTTTCCAGCAGTGGGTTGCAGCTGGCCCGCTCTCCGGTCCAAGGCGAAACGATGCGCCTATCAAAATTGACTACCCATTCAACTACCTTCTGGTAGGTCAAGTGCGTCTCCGGGCAGAGCATCGAGGCTGATCTTGCGATTAGCGATGTCACCAAAAATTTCTGATGAATTATTTTTTTAATTTTTAACTATTAAAAAATTCCAAATAATTTTTTATTTAATTTTTAATTATTAAAATATTCGAAATGATTTTTTATTTAATTTTTAAAAGTTAAAGAATTCCCAAGAATTATTTAAGTAATTTAATTAACTAATTTTTTTAACTGGGTATTTTTAAAGTGTGCATTTGGGCTGAATGTACATACTTCTGTGGTAGCATGCATGCATGCAAGAATGCAACAAATCCATGCCCATCACCTTGGGGCTCCTGTGAGGTCATCTACTGTAAAGTGGATGACCCCAGTACACCTTCTTCAAGAGCAAGCAAATCTTCAAATGAAGTGGACTCCTACACATTGAAGAGAAGAGAAGTATCTGATGCGGTGCGCGCATGGCAATGCACTATGCATGTCACGTCTCAATGATGTAGACCCATATGTCATGTGCTAAGAACACCACTTCCTTCCATTCCAATGTTTGCAATGGATGTTGAGTCCATTCTAAAACCTACTGAAATGATTACAAATGAACACACCCTCCACTGAGTGTGACAGGACTGAAAGGAAAGACAATAAATTTGATGGCAACAAAATGCCAATGATGATATGGTTGTAGAGGTAGACAAAATAAACACCACTAATCGATGGAAAAAGACAAACTTGCCATGAACTACTTGAAAAGTCTGTTAAAAAATCAATTTTTTAAGCGTGTAATTAAAAAATTGTAAAAAAATATTGCAGAGAATTATTTATTTAATTTTTAACTTTTAAAAAATTCCAAATAATTATTTATTTAATCTTTAATAAAAAATTCTGCATAACAGAATTATTTTTTTATCAATTTTTGTTTTTTTTAATGCACTTAAAATATTATTTTAAATTATTTAATTAATTAAATTTTTATTTTTGGTGACATTGCTACTTGCGATTTCTGGTCTCAAGCAAACTGCGTGCAACATACCCCTTACCCCCGGGGCACTATTGGAGGGGGGGGCTCTATTATTTCAACCTTGCCGTACCCGGGGGCACTATTGGAGAGGGGGGCACTATTGGAGGGGGGGGGTTGTATTGGAGGATTTACGGTATTCTACCGTATTTCTCACGATCATTATGCGTATTGCCTGCCCAAACTTCGCACGTAAGTTTATTTGCTGTATGGACCTGTTGGATGCAAATCCGGAAACAAATCGTACGTGACATGCGATGCGTCGTCGCCGGGCAGCCAAGCGCCAGGTAGCCAAGCGACGCTGCATCAGGTGGGAAATCCAGTTGCGCTATCCATTATTCTTGCATCGAATTACGCCATCCTACGGTGATATTTCTTCGAAAGGGTAACCCTGGTCTGCCTTGAAAAGCAAAAGAACGGCCATCGAAACTGTGATCTGTGCTCTAGAAGCATTCATAAACATACATGTAACTGGGTTTTTGAAGTGGGGGGGGAGGGTCGGAGATCACTCTGGGGGGGGGGTGGGGGGGGGGGTAAGCAGATTTGAAGAGGGAGGGGGTGTCAGAGGGTAAAAGAGTACCTAAATAGGCTCTAAATAGGCACTTTTGGTCAAAAAAGGGTAAGAAAGGCTATAAATAGCGTTATTTAGCTGTTAGTCTTAGCGTATTTAGTCAAAAAACACTGAAAAAGACGAAAAATACACTACTTTGTACAATTGTAGACAAGTTGGAAAACTTCAGGAAAATTCTGGGTGGGGGGTCTGGGGGGCTGGGTAGGGGTAAAATTCTGGCTGGGGGTGGGTAACCCCCCCCCCCCCCCCCCCCCCCAGTTACATGTATGTTCATAAAGCATCCAAGAAGACAATAAACTTTTGTGTGCAGCAGCTCGCTTATGTCTGCTGTCAATTCGAATTTAACAGTTGTTGTCAAATGTCAAGTTTTGCCATGCTAGTTGCTGGATTCGTTGCCAGCCTTCTGCTGCTCGGTGCAGGTCTCGTGCTTCTGCCCTATCAGCGTACAACCGGCTATTAACTGTTTGAACCACGTATTTTTTTTTGTACAACATTTTTTTTGTAAAAAAAATCGAAATTTTGGTGCCATTTGGTCTTTTCTAGGCAACCATTGGCCTGACATGACCTAATTATTTGAGCGTCACCTAATGCGTAAAGCGTAATTTGAACCCTAATATGTGACCACTTCTCAATGCGGGTTTTTGAATTTTCGGTCGCTTATAACTTTTGATTGCCTGAACGGATTTCGACGCGTTATGGCGCATATGAACCGCCTTCTTCTGGGGCAAAGAATGCGCAATGACGCGTTTCCTTGCTTTACTGTAAGGGGTCAATAGTTCCAAAAATGTTCCATATTTGCGGCTTTTTTTCGTGTTCTCTGCCAGGTTTTTGGAACGGGGCTCGTTAACGCCAGGACCTATCGCGACGAAACTTGGTACGTGTAACC
This sequence comes from Paralinhomoeus sp. GSCO2_6, assembly GCA_030248085.1. Classification (NCBI taxonomy): domain Eukaryota; kingdom Metazoa; phylum Nematoda; class Chromadorea; order Monhysterida; family Linhomoeidae; genus Paralinhomoeus; species Paralinhomoeus sp. GSCO2_6. The sequence goes on along the minus strand of JASAMY010000665.1, from coordinate 16,998 downwards.
GTCTAGTGATGGGAATGTTGCATGCCAAAGGAGTTGTGTGTACTTCGTACCGATCTCGAGATATTGCCGATTTTATCCAATTATCAATTGATTTTGGAAATGGGCCACAAATTTTGTGCCCTATAGGCGCTTTAACGGTACATCGCAGCGTTTCGCTGTAAAGGAGAAAGTTGGTCGTCATGACATGACTTGTGTTACTTTCAACAATTGGACCAAATTGGACGCACCAAAATACCTCCCCCCATTATATCGATAACGGAAATTGGCGATACTTTGGTCTGGTTAGGTCGGATGGCCTAAACATCAATAATAAAGTTGATGACCCTTCGATGTAGAACATTTCATTCCTTGAAGTCAACACGATCCGACGCACCAAACTATTTTCACTTCCGGGATAATCGATAAATATCGATATGGGTAGGTCGGATCACTTTGGCCAAAACACAAAAGTTGACTGCCTGCACATGCAGATCATTTTGATTCTTTATACCGCCATGCTCAGACGAACCAATATAGCACTACAGATATGCACGCACGCACGCACACCAACAAATGGGCTGCTTTGCAAGAAACTTGATGTGCGTAGGTCTGATTACTTTGGCAAAAACGCAAAAGTTGACCGCCTAGTCATGGTGATCATTTTCATGATCATTTCCATACTTTACATCACTATGCTCTGACGCAGCAATATAGCACAACTGCATGTGCATACAGTTGTGCATGCATGCATGCATGTATGTCTGCTAGGCTGTTGGTACTTTGCTTTACTTCAATTTTGCCTTGTTCGATTCAGTCACAGGTACATTGTGTGTGAACCTACGTCAGTGAACCTGTGTGTGCGTATGTGCGTGCGTGCGTGCGTGCGAGCGAGCGTGCGTGCGACCATGTGAGCGTGCATTTATGCATGCGTGCATCCTTGCGTGCGTTGAATTACAGAAACCCCCTCATCTTTCAAAAAAAAAACACTGTATTAAGGAAACATTTGCAGGGGGCTGCAAAAAAAGGAGAATATGTGACACTCTATTGTTGAAGTCCAGTTTGAAAAGAAGTGGTATTAAGGCATATACCCCACTGATTTCTAGCCACTTCAGCTGATCAACTCCATTTTGAACAAACCATGTATAAAATCCGAACCAAGCACAGCAACAAGTCACATACTCGGCGATTTTGGTGTGAGCCATCTCACTCAGCCAAGCCAAAACGCCGCAAACGTCCGTCATATCAACTCATATCTCATCTCTCTCAGACGTTGTCATTGCCCATTTCCATGGACCTGACACAGCCAAAGTTCCTGCAGAATCAATTGGTCCCCTGCTAAAATTTTTGCAATGTCAGTTGTTGATGATGTACAGTTGGTGATGTCGATGTGTAGGCGAGAGGCACATATACGTACTACAATCCTGCTTCATTCCTTTTCGACATTCCACCCAATGATGAACTGTTTGTATAACATTTGTGTAGTGCCCTAATGCTTGCATGAGTGCTGCGTGCGTGCGTGCGCGCGTGCATGCGTGCGTGCGTGTGTCCATGCACGGGTACGTGCGTGCGTGCGTGCGTGCGTGCGTGCGTGCGTGCGTGCGTGCGTGCGTGCGTGCGTGCGTGCGTGCGTGCGTGCGTGCGTGCGTACGCAAGTGCGTGCGTGCATGCGTGCGTGCGTGTGTCCGTGCACGCGTACGTGCATGCGTGTGTGCGTGCGTGCATGCGTACGTGCGTGTGCATGGGGTTCCATGGGGCATGTGCTAATTTCTGACGCTCAATCTATGTAAATGTCAGTCAGTTCCAGTTGCCACAATTTTCGCTGCACATTTCCTTCCATTGCAAGCGAACACAAAAATCGCCGAATATGTGACTTGTTGCTGTGCTTGGTTCGGATTTTATACATGGTTTGTTCAAAATGGAGTTGATCAGCTGCAATGCGGAAGTGGCTAGAAATCAGTGGGGGTATACAGGGTGGCCCAGGGGATCGGAGCCGACTTTGATTGCTCGCCACTCGCTTCCATGTTGGCCAATCTTCTTGAAATTTTGACATGTTATACCTTAAACCTTTATTTAGATACGTGCAAAGTTTCAGCTTTTTTCCCCGTCGTGAGAAAAAGTTTTGGTTTTGTGTAATTCGCCCATGCGTTTTTACCGTTTGTGCATACTGTAAAGCGCTTTACCAAATTGTCGTTTTGGTGCCGAAAATGGCTGAAGGTGGAGTGCTCTCTTTAGACAAGAAAATCAATGCTGTGAAAATTTATTACGAGACTAAAAATGGCAGAGAAACGGTCAGACGACTTCAGAAGCTGTTTCCATACTGGACGACTTGACGAAATGCATCGCTGTGGATGGCGGCCACTTTGAAAACCGTTGATTTTGTGTAGACGCGAATAAAGCCGATTTGGCCGATTTGGCTGAAACTTTGCACGTATCTAAATAAAGGTTTAAGGTATAACATGTTAAAATTTCAAGAAGATTGGCCAACATGGAAGCGAGTGGCGAGCGATCAAAGTCGGCTCCGATCCCCTGGGCTATCCTGTATGTCTTAATACCACTTTTTTTCAAACTGGACTTCAACATTAGAGTGTCACATATTCTCCTTTTTTTGCAGCCCCCTGCAAGTTTTTCTTAATATGAATTAGGGCCACACTACGTTTGACCCCTGCGACCCCGTCGATGTAGCCGTTTTCACTGCCGTTCACTCTGTGACTTTCGTCCTCCGTTAACACAGCTTGTCGCACTTCTTCTATGGTAATGGAGTCGCCCTTGAGCCTCATGGCAGTCTTGAACGTGTCGTAGGTATCTCGCTGGAAGCTGACGCAGCAACAGGGCAACTTGCATGTCGCCCGCGATCTCGCTGCCGATTGCTGTCAGCTGATCCATTAGCTGTTTCACACGCTTCATGCGCTCATCCGCCGTCGTCGAAGGCTCCATTTTTAAATCGAGAAGTCGCGACAGAAAGTGCAGCTTGCTTGACACGCCCGTTCGCTCGAAATGCCGCTGGAGTGCCGTCCACGCGTCGTGCGGCGTTTTACAGCTCGACACCAAGTAGTAGAGGGCTTCGTCGACCGACGTCACCAGCAGGGCCATCGCCTGCGCTTCTCTCTCCTCGTACTGGTTCGCAGCCGCTGCGCTCACTTCTGCATCCGGCGCCGACTCCGTCCCGTCCACGATGCGCCACAGTTTCTTGGCCTTGAGCGTCCAACGCATCTGGTGCTTCCACTGCGCCCAGTTGGACATCGAGAGCTTGGACGACGCGACCTTCCAGTCGGTCATCGTGGCTGTTCCTCTTCACTCGCAGTTGACGGCCTTTTCTTGTGCGCGAAATTGACGGACAAATTTTTAGCTCAGGTTATTTACTGCGCAAGCCGCAGCGCATCTGGGCCCACAACCTCTTGAGCACCGTACCTTTGTCCGACATAGACTGCGACGCGCAAATCACTAAATGCGTCGCACAATCATTTCAAGTATTCTGTGCAGTTTCCTGTTTCTCAACAACCTTCATACGGCTAGTATACATTATAGGGTTTGCGGTATTAGCATTATATCGTACCTAGTTCTACCGTACCAAAATAGTTCGCGTCAGCGTCCCATACTTGGCGGCGCAGTCCATCATGACTGGTGGGTCCGCGTACACTCCCACTCTGAGAGTGAAGTTGGCGCTTTTCATCACGCTCATGCGTCAATGTGGACACCACCTCGCCCAGGTGGAGCTTGTCGCGCCAGAGCAGCTTTGTGGTCGAAGGTCAACACCGGGGGAGAGGGCGGTCTCCCCATCCACTGTGTTTCCGCCATCCTCTTTCGCCCACACGTGTATTTGCTTCTCGTTACCGTTGCGCACACACACAACGGGTGTTCTGTTGGGGTTGGATGGAGAGGATAGTTGGTAAGATGGTTGTCTGGTGTCTTATCATGATGGTCAGCGATGACCGCCCCCTGTCATATGCAGAGTGCGCAGGCGCGAAATTGAAATGTTCGGTAAGCAACGCTTACCGTAAATCCTCAAATACAACCCTCCCCTCCAATAGTGCCCCCCCTCCAATAGTGCCCCCCGGGTAAGGAGAGGTTGAAAAAATAGTGCCCCGGGGGCACTATTGGAGGATTTACGGTATGTACAGAGTGCGGCAGGGTTACCCCGCCAACTTTAAAAATTAATAACTCATGAGAGGAAGCGATTTTTTTATGCGGTTTGTTGCATTCGAACGACAATTCGATGGCAATTTTTATGAGATTATTTTTACGATGACAATGAGCGAGACCCATAAAAGAAAACAGTATTACTGTGCAGTTTGATTTTTAAGCAACTTTTGTCACTTTTGGTAGCAATCCAATTCGAAAGTCAAAAGACAGAACAAAAAATGGAAGGTTTTTCTTCAAAGGAGCTTGCTAAACTGGCTATTTGGTATGACACAAATCGAAGCGTCTCTCAAACCCAACGAAAGTTTCGGACGGAATTTCGCGACATCCTTGATCTTGAAAGACTTGATCAAAGGTTGCCACAAAAGACTGCTGGAGCGAGGCATTGTGCTCAAATGAAAGAGTAGGCCGCCTGTCGGCGACGTGCGCTCTGTGCGCACTCAGTCCACCGAGGAAAGAGTCAAGGCGGCCTTTACACAAAGCACCCAGAAGTCGACTCGACTGGCGACACCGAACTGGGGCTTTCGGTCATATTGAACAGTTCGGTTGATCGATTTTGCTGATATTTCGACATAAAAATTGCCATCGAATTGTCGTTCGAGTGCAATAAACCGCATAAAAAAATTCGCTTCCTAGCATGAGTTATTAATTTTTAAAGTTGGTGGAGTAACCCTGCCGCACCCTGTACAGTTCGAATGCACCGTGTTGGCGTTGGCGTTCAAAGTTTCGTTCAAAATCCGTTTTGGCTTTCAATGTTTCCCTGTTCCCAGTTCTGCACGAACGCACCCGCGTGCGCGTCTCACGATCGATAAGGATCAATCACGTCACAGTCTGGTCGGCTTCATTGGGAGTCGACGCCGACGTCTTCCCGAACGGTTGCCCACTCCTGCACTTCGCCCTCGGCGAAGGCAGTGAAAATGGCCGCGCCAACGCACGGGATCCCTGCCAGCGTCCACAAGACCAGGCGCCACTGCTCTGGCGTGCCCTAATAGTGGGCCCGGTTCTCAAATGGCGCACACGCACGCACGCGCGCACGCACGCGCGCACGCACGCGCGCACGCACGCACGATGCAGTGGGAGAGGAATTTCTTGCTAGCAACTCACGTTGTCCGTCACCGTAGAAGTCACGTAAGGCAAAAGCACTCCGCAGACGCTGGCAATCGTGTTGATGATTGCGAATAACTGGCCAGCGAAGCGCGGCGCAATGTCCGTGCCGTTGATGACGAAACCGGCATGCTGCGCGCCCTCAAGCGTCTGAGCCGCGACCACCAGGGCAATGGCCAGCGTTCTCTGCCTGTGGTCCAGGAACGACGCAAGAGTGAGGCAGACAGCCAAGCCGCAAAAGGCTAAAAAAAACGCGTTGACTGCATATATATTGACTGTGTTGCTTCCGTCACAGTTTGCTTCACTTTTACCAATGCCAGTCATGAGTTTTCGCACGACGGCAGTGCTCAAGCCACGCACGTCTCTGAGCCAGTCCGCCGCGTATCCACTGGACACACTGCCCACTGTGAAGCCCAGCCACGGCAAGGCGGAGAGCACGCCGTTCTAAATCGATGCCTTCATGCACTTCACAAGTGCTCATCGAAATAGTTAGGTATACCATATACATACTGCCAGTATAAAGCTAAAGAAAAATTGGCAAAAATAAGTGGGGCAGGTGGGTTGGCGAGGGGGGAGCACAGCGAGTCAGTGTAATTGGATTCACCTCTCTAATGGGATACTTGAGCACTTCCGCAGTGTACGTCGGCAGCATAGTGACAAAGAAATAATACGGGAACTTGGACGCGACCGTAGCGGACAAAATGGCCCATGCTGGCCTAGAGGTCGCCAGTCGACGCCAAGGCACCCGCGAGAGACTCTGCAAACATGACCGTGAACCATATGTTGCGGAGACCACATGTGTTAGGTTTCCCTACGTACAATAGTACGGCGGATCATACGGAACGTACTGTATTGTAGTTCATGTCAGGTAAGATACAATGCGAATTGCGACGGTCCAAACCGATTGCCGCGACACTTGACCCCTGAGCGAGTGGTTGATGTACTCCCTCTCATAGTGACCGATCCTTTTGTGCTCGTTGGGGGAGTCGGCGACGACCAGCGTGTTCAAACCGCACCACAATAGACTCGCCAGACCTGCGCAAATACATTGGACCAACGCAATGTGATGTATTGCAGTTGTATAAACGTTGTTCATCGTTTGACGCTCTGACGATCCGTACGCTGGCTCGCTCTCCGTGCAGCCGTAATGTAGGTCGTCGCATAGGAATAGGTCGTCTCGTCACACACAGGTCGTCAAGCGAAACGTCTCGGAGCAGCGGAAGAAGCTCGCCGGCATCGGCCTGGCCGACAGAAGGCAGCTGAGCAAGGAGGCCGGGTCCGCAGTGTTGCAGTTCATCCGCCACCGGCTCCGGGTCATCCTGATGTGCGACGCAAACGCGCCGCCGACGAGTGGGGTCGCGTGTAGTGATGGCAATTTTGACGTTTTTCATTTTTAGGTAGGTAGGTTAGGTAAAACTGGCCGCAAAAAGGCCTTAGGTAGGTTAGGTTAGGTAAGCTTGATCTTTCTGCTAGTGTAGGTAGGTAATCGGGCAAATTCTTTAGGTTATAGGTAGGTAATTTAGGTAACTCCAAGCTGTCAAGTGTCAGGCAATATTGCATGCATGTACTGTAAACTTCCGAGCTGTGATCGCGTGGGCCGAGGCGGTGCCCTGCTGCTGCCCCCAGGCCCCCACCCCACACGACGAAGACACGGGCGCCTGGCTCCACGAGGTCGTCAAGGAGAATGCCGCCGTGTGCCGGCCATAGCTCGATCATCGGGACACCGCTCCAAGTGGTGGACGGTCCCACTCACCTGGTCCACGGCACGTTCCTCGACGACGGCGACGGGGACGAGAAATTCATGCTCGGAAACGCTCTACAAGCGGAACCTGGGCCTGAACACCAACAGGTGGAAGGCGGTGCGCTCGCTCTCAAAGCGCCTACTCCATGCTCATCGAGGACGCTTCCTGCGTCGCCCTCTGCGCCAACAATCTGCAGGTCTGGTTCGAAACGAGGTCGGTCCAGCTGGCCTCGTCCGAACACCGCAAGGAGCAGCAGAAGGCGAAAGGTCGCCGCAGCGGAGGCGCTGAAAGAGGGACACCCTGCTTGGGCTCGTCCCCCCCCAGCGACCTCGGAGGAGGACTCCTTGGGGGCCTCTACCGAGGCCCTGCAGGTGGCCGACAAGGGCACCACGCCGACGACGGAGGCCGTCGAGGTTGTCGAGGTGTAAGGGGCCACGTCCAACTACCAACCCTAACCTAGGTAAGTAGCATACTGCTGGCCTAGTCAACCTCTATCCCTGGGCGGCAGGTCACTTCTGTTTCCTTTGCTGACGGAATATAACCCCCTATTGAGCTGTCAAAAGCTCACCCCAGCCTTTACCCAACGGCAGGTCTTTTACCTGTTGCTGTGGGGTGAATGGTTTTCTATTCACGGTTCAAAGAGAGTTTATCACGCCCAAGCGCGAACGCTCTCTGCCTCGGCGAAGGCCGCTTTCGTCGTCGGCCGCCGTCGGAGCCGGCCCCAGAAAAAAAAGAAGTAGGTCGTCACCACCAAATGCCACAATCATCCACAAGTTTTGTTTTTTTCTTCTGCGTCTACTCTCTATTACACTTTACGCCTGATACTGGCACAAAAAGTTGGCCAACCGGGCGCGTAGAAGGTCCACTGCCAGCCAGCGGTGTCGCAGAGAAGGCCCGAAAGCGAGAAGGTCAGTGCTGCACCGATGGACGTGCCGCAGCAGACCAGGTTGGACATGATGGAGCGCTCCAGAGGTGGCGCCCACCTGGCCACCATATCCATGTTCACTGGCATAATTCCAGCCTACAGCGACTACGTTACGAATACGTACCTACATAAGCTGGCTTTACAATTACCGGTCTTCGCATCAGTCTCGTTCTCAGTCTCGGTCTTCGCGGTTTATCATTGAAAGACCGTTGCGAAGACTGGTAATTGTGAATCAGTCTTTGCTCACCAGTGAGACGCCAACGACTAGTCTGAGTAGCATCAGCGCCCACGCCGAAAGGTTGGCCGCCATGGGGGAAAGAAGACTGCAGACAGCCGCAATCAGCATGCAGATGAGACTAAACCTTTTGAGACCCACGTGCTGGGAAAGCAGAGCTAAATGGGTCTGCTGAACATTTCTGTTCGTCGTGTGCACATTTTTGATGAGTGCTTTGCGTGCCCATACAAATTTTCAGCCCCATCCGTCTAGCCGTTAATGAGGAGAACCGGAACGAAACGGACGGACGGACGGACGGACGGACGCCGGACGGCCACACGGACGGAATTCATCGTCCTTATATAAACTCGTCGCCCGCGCTGACGCCCTGCCTGCGAAAAGACGCCAAGAAGAAACCAACATGCCGGAAGCTGCGCCAGTGTATAGCCCAAAAAGAAGGACGACAACACAAGACCTTGAAGGGATTTGGACCAGTGAAATGGTGCCTCCTGAATACGAGCTGTGTGTGTGTGGCTCTCTTAAAGTTGAAGGAAATCTCAGAAAAAGGCACCTTTCTAGGAATTTTGGTCCTATTCCGAACGTCCATTTTACCTCCGTCCCGACCCACCATGCAAACAATTGAAACGCTCAAATTGGCATAATTGAGCAAATAAACAATGCAGAGAAAGCTGCACACCAGTGTCACTGCACATCTGGTGCTGCAGAGAAACCTTGTACGGGTCGATGAGAACTGCTCTGCTGAAACAAAGGAATGCCATCTACCTAATTCTTATACCTAATTTACCTAACGTACCTAATTTGATAAGATATGAGCTGATAAATGGTGCATCTCGGTCGCATAGGTAAATTGCTTACCTAGTCTCTGTTTTGTGATGTCGTACTATTTTCAGCCAGCAACAAAAACAACAATACAATAACTGCAATAGCAAGGCTTGCCACGTGCAGCCACAAGTAGACTTGTTATTACTGTATTTTACTATTCCAAGTGGATACAGCACTGAGACTTCTAAAAATGTAAAGCAACTCAACGTGGTTTTTGTTCAGACGCAATGCAACTGGTGGCTTCATGTAAAGTGCACATTTCTGACTGCTAAGAAAGTGGTCATAAAATCTAAAGAAAGTATCGCTTGTGACTGCAGGTTTTGTAGACCTTGTATGCTTAGCTACATAGGTACTACTAATGCTCAACCTTTCTACACAACGTTCGTTGCCAGCGCTCAAGCGCATGCATATAATACATTACGCCCCCTTATCTGGTTACCAAGCTGACCGGAGCTAGGACATACCTCAGCGTGTGTTGAAAGCAGTAGAATTCATTCATCAAAATGCAGCTAGACGGATAATGTGAACGGAAGTGCTTTCACTCACGGTTTAGCAGCAGCGTTCTCTCAGTCTGCCCGATTGAAAGGTCGTGGTTGGGCATCTTGCGGCGCCACCTATATACAACAACGCAAGGATCTGCACGCACAGCGCTGGAAACGTACACTTCGTCAACAGCGCTGTGTAAAGTGGGCTGACGCAGAGTTACGCGCAAATCACCGAGTGAGTCTGTCTCTACTGAAATGTAAAGTTGTAAAATCGCAATCACATCGGAAACGGCAACAACGGCGCGAATTCTCGAAGAACCGGACACATGCTGCCTGAGCGAGCCAACAACAACAAGGCTAATTCACAATTAACGGTCTTCCCATTGGTCTCGGTCTCAGTCTTTCCATGCCAAATAGCAAAGTACACTGTACCTAGTTGGACGTTTGTGATGTTGCCCCTACATTAGAGTTTGGCGCGTATTTTTTAAACATATTTTTTTGTAAATACACGTAAAAAATACGTCGCCGCCTGCATCTTATTTAAAAAATACTATCGTAGTCGTAATCGTAAAGTCGTATCAATCAATGTTTTTATTGATGCAAGCACCGACACAGTACAGGGACCGTAAACCAACGCACGGGGTACGAAGGGGCGATGCATCATAATAACACTGTATCACTAACACTAACCTACGGCGTTCTTCTCCCGCGAGGGAAGGTGGGCCGCCACCTGGCACGGATTTCGGGCCGAAGCCCCGGAGCCGCCCTACACCGAGGCAATGAGAGCGATTCATCCCTTGCCCAAGGGGATTCGTGACCCAGTGACCTCGGTGGAAGGGAGTTGAACCCCCGACCACGAGCGCGCCGAGCACGACGCATTACCACTGAGCCACTACGCTCGACACCACTGAGCTGAGTCGTAGTCGTCCTATTTTGTGGGGTTAACTTGCAATAGATAATAAGTACTTCTGCATACTTTCTGCATACTTCTGACTTATCAGAAGTGTTTAAGAAGGCAGTTCCACGCAGATCAATGGCGTAGTCGTTATGTGTAGTGGTTACTACTCAAGAGGTCCTGAGATCAAACCTCTCCTCAAAACTATGTATTTTTTCTTGTTTTTTTTTGTTTTGTTTTTTGTTTTTCAGGTGGTCATGCTATAAAAACCTCTAACTCTTTATTATTTTTTTATTTTGTTTGGCAGGTGTTATTGCTATAACTTGTATTACTAAAGTACTATGTCTGTTTGTCTGCAACACACTCCAGAGGGTTAGTTGTGCTGGATGGATTGGGCTGAAATTTTGGGTGTAGCTTGCTTGGCAAATTTTACCATCATTTAGGGTGGATTTGCAAAATCTACCATAATTTGTGAGTTATGCACATTGTACATAGGTATGTGTTCTATCAATGCACAGTGCAGTGTAGTCGTGCTGGATTGATTGAGCTGACATTTTGTATGTAGCTGGCTTGGCACCTTTTACCATCAAAATATGAGTGGCACTACTGAAGCTACCGTAATCTGAGAGTTATGCAAATTGCACATGTTTTTTTTATCGAATTTGAGAATTAATTGTCAAAAATATGCTTGGGAGCTATGTAGTCGACTATGGTCTGATCAGGAATCACACATGCATTTCCAAATGCGATATTGTGATCACAAGATACAATGCATTGAACGTAATTGCAACTGGTTAATGTTGCAAGTTGAAGGTAAGAAATAGCATGAACATATTTGAGCAATCGTGCACATCACAAAAATAACCAAGCCAAGCTACTCCAAAGCCAAGCCAATTATTATTAGCCAGATCCAAAAGGCTGATTAAAACAATTAGCCTGCAGTCACTAATTATACGATTTATGGTGTGTCTGCTCAAGATGGTATTGTGCCCAATTTTTACTATCGAATGTAATGATGGGGGACTATGTAATGACTGGAGATGTAATGACATAATAAAGCGTTACAACAAAAAAAGGTGAAATGTTTTCCTGTATTGCAGAAGTGCATTGGTTGCATTGATTGACTTCCTTTGGCTTTTTCTGCAGCACTTTACAGATTCGTCATTGTTGCTTCTCAACTGAGCATTCACAGCCTGATTTTATGACACATTGTATTGATGAGGAGTCACTACTGCGGACATGAAAATATTGATACTGAATCACTTCTGAGCACTTTGTAGCAGGTGTCCTGAGTTGTAGCGGCTTCGACAAGAATGCGACGCTTCGTATCGTAACCCACTCGTGTACACAGGGATCGACGCAGAGTTTGACTGTTGCTTGCTTTTCACTGCTGGACACGATAGCAACAGCGACGGTGATCCACAGCAGAGACGCAGGTCGTTCGGCGGCACCCTGAAAGGCAACAAATCAGTCAGGAGGATCATCAGTCTCCAACGTTAGCCCATTTCTAAGGAATGCTAGCCTTGACGTCAAACACGCGATGGTTGCGCTGCTGAGGCGCGGACACGCGAGATGCACACGTAAATATAATTTATAAAACCTGCACAGTGACTCAGGATCCGGTAAACCGGTCCGATTCCATTGGAATGTGCAGAGTCTGTCATATTTGTATCAGAATATACCGCCTTGTGGTTCTGGCCAGGCTTGGGCAAAATAAAAAAAACTAAGAAAAAGCTAAAAAAAAATTTAAAGTAAAAGAAAACTTTGTCTAAATTGTCTAAAAAGTGCTAAATTAAGACTCGCTTTTTGTAAAAACCAAACATTGGAAGCCAAATATGGACATTTTGCTCCGAATTGCTTCGATTTGGCTGAAATCCGAGTTTCTAGACCAACTTTTAGCGCTGATCATGAAAATCAACTTGGTTTTTTTAAATTTCAAAATATATGGGCAGAAAAACGCATATATCGATTTTGCCAATTTTTGCTCCGTAACTTTTGTTTTACAGGACGGATCAAAAAAGTAAAATCATTTTCGAAATCCTCATGTAATTCTGCATCAGATAGGCTACCAAACTGGTTGCACTGCGATGGTCGCATGTTGCGTGATAGGCACTTTTACGGTTTTTTGCGAATAACTCGCAAACCTTTGAGATCGGCACCGGGAGACCCCACCCATTTGAAAGAGCGCTCCATTCTGCGTCGATTGATGTTAAAAAAGATTAAAATATCGGTCGCGACGGGGGCGCCCCAAACGCTCAAAGTATCCACGCTCAAAACAGCAAAAACGCACTTTTCACTGTAACTCATTTCTGCCAACATCTGAGTACTGGATCGCGATTGGACTTTTGCCCCATTGTTGAGTAGAGCTCTATAGCGCGCAGTGTGCTATGTTTCTGAGTGTAAGAGATGACTGTCCCATGTGCAGCAATGAGCAAAGTGTTTAGCAAAGTAAAGAGCAAAGTGAGCACAGTAATCACAAATCATCACTTCCAATTCTACCTCGTTTGTTGCCATTAGTAGATTTGCTCTCTCCATTTCTCTTTCTAGTTGCAGTTGTGCTTGTAATTGCAGGCATCTCAGCAGCATCATCAGCAGCCTGTAGTAGCTCTCCAATGTTGTTGCCTAGGGTAGAGTTTGGGAAAAATACGTTTTGACTTTGGACCAGCGTATTTTTTTTAAAAAATACGGTATTTTTTTAAAAAAATACGTATCTTTTGTATTTTTTTTTAAAAAAATACGTATCTTTTGTATTTTTTTAGAGTACATATGTACAGGTACCGTACATCATAGTAAGCCATCAGCGAAGTGTCCAAAGCTTAAAAATCGGTACATAAAGTAGGTCGAACGCTGTAAAACTGTGCAAGCACGCAAGTAGACGAGTAGGAGTGTTTGTGCGTGCGTGTGTGTGTGGGTGTGAGGTGAGTGTGTGGGTGAGTGTAGAGTTGGGAAAAATACGTTTTGACTTTGGACCAGCGTATTTTTTTGAAAAAATACGGTATTTTTTTAAAAAAATACGTATCTTTTGTATTTTTTAAAAAAAATACGTATCTTTTGTATTTTTTTAGAGTACATATGTACAGGTACCGTACATCATAGTAAGCCATCAGCGAAGTGTCCAAAGCTTAAAAATCGGTACATAAAGTAGGTCGAACGCTGTAAAACTGTGCAAGCACGCAAGTAGACGAGTAGGAGTGTTTGTGCGTGCGTGTGTGTGTGGGTGTGAGGTGAGTGTGTGGGTGAGTGGTGCGTAAGCGGAGTAATGAGCGACCAAGAGATTTGGTTGGCATCCAACAAAGTGAGAATGGGGGGCACGCATCCAAGAACGCGAAGCAGGTCGACGCGACACTAAGAACGCGACGAGCTAACAATAGCAAAAGCTAGCAGACCCAATTGTTGGGTTCGCGTCCGCTGCGTCCAAAACATACCGTTAGCAAAACCTAAGCATCGTAAGAATAATGTGATGTCAAACAAATCGTCTTGTGGTAAGTCTACCCACTACACAACTCTCATATATGCTGTTCAATGTAAGGTACATTGATTAACAACAATTGTTTTATTATCTATTTTAGGTTGATTCAACAAAATACAGGCTTACGACTCAAAATTACGACTACTACCTTACGATTACGACTACGACTGTATTTTTTAAAAATAAGATACAGGCGGCGGCGTATTTTTTCAAAAAAATACGTGTATTTTTTTGAAAAAATACGTTTGAAAAAAAAACCGCCCAACTCTAGCCGAGGGTGTTGAACAAGGGTCATCCTGAACAACAGGTTTCATCATTGAATTACTGTTGCCTCTATAGCAACTTATCCAAAACCACCCTCCCTCCAATGACTGCCCCCTCCCCAATAACCATCCATGCTAGAGAGTCGATTAAAATTATGATCGCTCAGGGCACTCAAATTGGAAATTAATTTTATTGGAAAAAGGGAAATTTATTGCAACTTGTGCACCTCAAAGTCAAGGTCAGGATCTCCTTCAGTGGTTGGATTATCCTCGACTTCTTGCACTGAAACTTGTTGTTTCTGCAAAGCACTATGCCTTCTTGACCAAAAACTTGCAATTTGTCGCCAGGTCAGTAGTTCTGCTGCAGAAACCGGTCTTTTCCATCCAGCTTGGTGGTTTCCATGAGCTTCGCCGCTCGCTTTGGATCCATTTTTCGATTTGAACGTGCTCCTTGATCAAATAGTTCGATTAGCCAACTTTTCACATTCTGCGAAAATGGTTGGAATTGCTTTCGCACTGGAAGTGCTCATCCCTTAGGCAAGTTATCTAACTGGTCTGTCGACTTCTTGGGGTTGTTTCATCAGATGAAATTCTCTCACTGGGGAAGTAACACTCTGGTTGATTTTCCTAAGCTTGGCTGTGTGGCTGGCGGTTTTGATATTCAGGCATATTTGTTGGTTCTCTAACTGATTCTTCATTGTCAGTTTCCCTGATTGGTAATTGGCTTGTTTCTTGAAGCTGGTTGCTGTGAACATCTCTTGCACTTTCTCTGTTTCCACCACTACTTTGCTCTGGATCAACTTGCTGCCCATCACCCACTTGAAGTGACCTTATTGCTGACATGCAATCGGATGAGCAAATGTCTTGCAACCTTGTTACAAATGGCAGGGTTTCATCAATGGTTCTTACTGGTCTATTTACTGGGTGGGATTTGTAGGTGCAGACAAGCGAGCACAGCATTCCGAGACAAAGACAATTTACCTAGGGGTGTTTGCTCTGATTGTCGTTATCATTGTCGCGGCAATCATCGCTGCTTTCGGCGGCGTGTACTACTACAAGCGTCGATCCTTCAGGCGCAATCCACCAAGGGTTCGCTACACCCGCAAAGAGAAGATGTCCGATTCGGTTGATTAAACAAATGTAGCGACCGTATTTGTTAACTAATTTTCGCGAGTAGTAGTCGATTTCGTAAAACAGGCACACTGCGAGCTATAGAGTTTCTATCTCAACAATGGGGCAAAAGTCCAATCGCGATCCAGTACTCAGATGTCGGCAGAAATGAGTTACAGTGAAAAGTGCGTTTTTGCTGTTTTGACCTTCAATACTTTGAGCGTTTGGGGCGCCCCCGCCGCGACCGATATTTTAAACTTTTTTAACATCAATCGACGCAGAATGGAGCGCTCTTTCAAATGGGTGGGGTCTCCCGGTGCCGATCTCAAAGGTTTGCGAGTTATTCGCAAAACACCGTAAAATTTAGACTAACGAAATTTTCAAGTGCCTATCACGCAACATGCGACCATCGCAGTGCAACCAGTTTGGTAGCCTATCTGATGCACAATTACATGAGGATTTCGAAAATGATTTTACTTTTTTTGATCCGTCCTGTAAAGCGAAAGTTACGGAGCAAAAATTGGCAAAATTGATATGTCCGTTTGCTGCCCATATATTTTTGAAATTCAAAAAACCAAGTTGATTTTCGTGATCAGCGCTAAAAGTTGGTCTAGAAACAATTATTTCAGCCAAATCGAAGCAATTCGGGGCAAAATGTCCACCCAATGTTTGGTTTTTACAAAAAGCGAGTCTTAAAACATCTTGTGCAACATTGATTTGACATACAAAACGACTAGTAAACATTAATGAAAAAAAGTGTTTTTTTTTAATTGTTTTTTTAATTTAAGAAAAAGGAATTTTTTTTTTACCCAAGCCTGGTTTTTTTTTTACCAGCAATACAGATCAGTATCAGAGGGTCGTTGACAATTGTGTTCTGTAAATCCAAATTGGTAGGCTGCGACCAACCGGCAGACTCTACGCGATCGGTCCGACAAAACTCGGTGCGAGCGAGCCGACACGGGGGCGCAAAAAAGAAGGTGCGGCGCACGACGGGGCGGACGTCATCCCGTCCGCCAAACCGGTTGCAAATAAAGGCCTCCCAAGCCATGACTCAACTCTTGGCGGTTGCCGTCATCTTATACAGTGTACATACACCACCGGTGGGGCGGGGGGGGGGGGGGGGGTGGAACTACATACTCGCTTGCATATTCCAACGCTACTACAGCCGAGTCGACCACGGTCTCTGATAAGGGTCCTTCTGAGAACTACAGCTAGTCGTCGGAACCGCGCGCGCGCCTTCGACAAGAATCTATCCTACTCCACTTCCACACAGGAATCGGCGCAGAGTTTTACTGGCGCCGCAGAATTCGAATTGCTTGCTGTGCTGGCGACGATACACAGCAACAGCGAAGGTGGTCCACAGCAGAGACTCGAGTCGTTCAACGGCTACCTAAACGGCAACGAATCAGTCAGGATCATCAGCCCTCCAACGTTGGGCATTTCTAAGAGATCACTCAGGCTTGACGTCGAACATGCGATGGTTGCGCTGCTGAGGCGCGGACACGCGCGGCGGGCGCTCGCGATGGGGCTCTGCTCCTGCTGCGCGCTCCTCGTCGTCTTGCACGTCCGTCTCGACGCGTCAGCCGCGTCCGCCGCCGCCGCCGCGGGACCACATCGACGCCGACGACGCACCACCGCCCTCGACGCCGCGCCTCTCGCCCGCGGTCGCCGCTCGTATGCTCGACTTGGCGAGGAAGAAGTCCGAACTGGACCTCTCGGCCTGCGCGCCTGGACGCCTCTTGCGCATTCCAGACAAGACGATACGCAAGAACTTCACCATAGCCATACCCACGGTGCACAGGCCTAAGGTAACTCTCGACTTGCTTGCACCG
>JASAMY010003812.1:0-42900 GCA_030248085.1 Paralinhomoeus sp. GSCO2_6 | reverse complement strand
CATGGTCATGGCAATGGTCATGGCGCGTCAGTGTTCTTGTCATGTACTCATTTCCTTTGTTCATTCCAGGCTTTCGTCTTTCCTTCCTCCTTCCAGCACCTCAGTCGACGCCCGGAGCTTCTCTAGCCACAGATTTGCTGCGTTGTCTCTTCACTTTGCTTCACACACACTGCTTCTTGCTCCACTAACTAATCGTCATTGTCACCCGTCCAAAAGATGGCCGACGGTCAGCATGAAGTCACCACCGCCTCTGAGGCTGCAGATGAGCAGATGCCGACCAGTTCTTCGTCCCCAGTGACCGTGGCTGCTGAGGACGATGTCCAGAGTGGGTCATTGCAGTTGCAGGAGCCTGCTGAAGTGACCAGTAGCTCCAGGGTGCTGCCCCACCCCATGCAGAGAAGTCACACGTGGATCTCGCTGAATGTGGGAGGTGAGCTTGCTGCAATGGTCTGTAGGAGTGTGTGTGCGTGTTTGCTAGTACGTCTGTGGGTGTGTGTGCTATGGTGATGACATCACACCTGTGGCAGGCAAGACCTTCCTGACGACTAAGACAACTCTGTGTCGGGACACCAAGTCGTTTCTGTACCGTCTCTGCCAAGATGACCCAGACCTGCCATCGGATAAGGTGCATTATATGCAATTTCTCATGTTTGCATGTCATTTATCAATTATTGACCAATTAGGACTGCCATGGGGCCTACATGATCGACCGCGACCCCGAGTACTTTGGCGTGGTCCTCAACTATCTGCGTCATGGCAGATTGGTGCTCAACCAGTCGGTAGGGCCAACTTTTACATTCAATTTTAAAATTCAAAACAAATTTCCGCGTATAATAATTGCAGGTATCGGAGGAGGGTGTGCTGGAGGAGGCCGAATTTTACAACCTCAGTGGGTTGATTCTCCTCTGCAAAGAGCGCATCGTGCGGCGCGAAGGCCTCTTTCTGGGCAAGAATGTGCGTTTTTTTTGCCATTTTTGCCAATTAATTTTTAGTGGTTTGTGGTTCAGTGGGGGAGTGTGAATGCACGTACACTAACTAGCGCACCAACATACAGACGACGCGCAAGCACACAACGATTAATATGCAAATTTGCGTTCAGACCAACCACGTCTATCGCGTGCTGCAGTGCCACGAGGACGAGCTGACCAATGTCGTGTCGGCCATGTCCGATGGCTGGCGCTTCGAACAGGTAGGTTCTCTTCTAATTAATTAGCTAACTGGCTAATTAGTCAGAGAGCGTGCCGGATTGAGATGGCGCAGCGAGTTCAATATACATTGCAGTTGCATTTTTACTTTGGGCTTAAATAGAGTGATTGAAACATTTCTGTGATCATGATTCATTGAAAGCGTATTTTTCGCGATTGCATTACGTTGTTATCGTTATTAGGTGTCACTAAGCCTGTGCTCGACTGTCTTTGCCTTGCGCGCAGTACATCCATACCTGTAACCGGGAATTGGACCTGGGAGGGAGGGTTCGCGCAATTGCGGGGGGGGGGGTGGAAATCTGGAGGGGGGGGGGGGGGGGGGGGTCTGGGAAGGAAAATTTAGGCAATTTTTGGTCAATTTTTAGTCAAAAAATACACTGTAAAAACCCGAAAATAGGTACATTTTAGTCAAAATACACTGTATATAATGCAATATTGGTACTTTTTGGTCGATTTTTGCTCAAAAACACTGTACAAAACATTTATTTTTCATTAAAGTAAGTAGTAGAAAGTTTTTGAAAATTCTGGGGGGGGGGGGGTTGGGTGGGGGTTCAGGAAGACCTGGGGGGAGGGTTGGGGTGGGTGTGGGTAGGGTCAAACCTAGCACCTGGGGGGGAGGAAACCCCCCCCCCCAAACCCCACCCCAGTTACAGGTATGAGTACATCCTACGCTCACTGACCAATTAATTAGCCGAGTCATCTACTTTGCACTTTTACTGTATTTTCACGAATTTCCTTACTTAATCCCACTTTTCAGCTGGTGCCAATCGGCTCTCCCTACCAGTACAACAACGAAGACCAAGCGGAATATTTGTGCGTCGTCAGCAGGGAGTACCCAAAGAGCGGGGAGGAGGGCGCCACCGACAACCAGCACGCTTCCGACAGACGCGAAAACCTTCAGCAAAAGGCTAGGTGGATGTAGAGAAAGTGAGGAAAAAATTGAGAAGAAATTTGTGACAAGGAGAAAGGAATGATTAAGGGAGAAGAATGAAGAAAGTGAACTAAGGGGAGAATTGAAGGAAGGGAACGCGTGGAAGATTTGTGTGCGTGCGTGCGTGCGTGCGTGCGTGCGTGCGTGAATGCGTGCGTGCGTGCGTGCGTGAGTGCGTATGTGCGTGCATGCCGATGCGTGCGCATGTGCGTGCGTGCGTGCGTGCCGATGCGTGCGTACGTGCGTATGTGCGTGCGTGCCGGTGCGTGCGTGCGTGCGTGATAAAATTGCACGACAAAATCCCTAAAACAGCCGCCCGTTCCATTCTGTGTGCGATTCACACCGTACCGTTCGTTGTTTTCTTTTTTGTTTTGATGTCAACTTTCTTAGTGTAGCTACTGATTGTGTACCGTCCAGTCTGGGTGGGTGTTTATTGGAGTTGCACGAGGATAGTCGGTCGTTGATTGGTCCATTTTTGGGACCGCCAAGTCGTGTCCGTCCGTGCGTGTACGTGTGTGCGTCGCACCGCGTGGGAATATTTCGATTTTTCGCCCCGTATAGTGAATATTCTGTGCATATGGACCTGAACTCGGAAATTGCGTGGAATTGCGTTGGCGCGAAAAAAAAAAACGTGGGATTTTTGGGTAGTTTTGTTTGATTTTGGCAGTGAATTGTATTTTAAGTTTGAAAGCGGCAGAATTTACGCTTATAGAATAATAGTTTGCGAAAAGTTGCTACAATTTCCGAATTTCGTGGTTAATTTTTAGTTTCGTTTCTCGAATGCGAATGCCCATGCACTGCTCGACGCCATGTCTTATCCCTGGGAATCCCTTGAGCTGCCGGCCAGCGGAACCAACCCGGCGGCAGTGACTGTGCCGGCCCGTTAGGGGAACCAGCCCCATACATGTAACTGGGGGGGGGGGGGGGGGGTTGCCCGCCCCCCAGCCAGAATTTTACCCCGACCCAGACCCCCCCAAAAATTTACTGAAGTTTTCCAACTATCCAAAAAATGGACAAAGTAGTGTACTTTTTGCCTTTCTCAGTGTATTTTGGCCTTAAAACAGCTAAATAACGCTATTTATAGCCTATTTTAAGGCATTTTTTGACCCATTTTTGACTGAAAAGTGCCTATTTAGACACTATTTTGGAACATTTTTTTCCCTTCTGGGACCCCCTCCCTCTTCAAATCTGAGTACCCCCCCCCCCCCACGCCCCCCCCCCCAGAAGTCTCTCAGACCCCCCCCCACTTCAAAAACCCGGTTACATGTATGACCAGCCCCCCAGGATCGGGCTGACCTCTGACTAGAAACTGGGAAAGACTCGTTTTTAGTGGATCCATCTCAACCACTACGCCATCCACTGCCGTCCATCAAGAAGAGCTCTCGAATCTGCTGGAGAGATGCATGATTGCTTCTGATAAAAAATTGTCAATCGATAACGTTTGTGAACTGCTTCTGCCGATGTCGATTGCGTTTCGTTTGTCGAGGACATCGAAATGTATTCGGATTTGAAGACAAGCGGATGGATGACTGAGTAACACGCCACCGCAGTGACGCAGTGACAAATCAATGGCGACGAGCCTCTTGGAGACAACCCGTGATAAATCGAGTCTCTAAATTTCGACAAGGGACATTTGCCCCATGTGGTGACCCACCCTGTAGTCACCACGCACCTATCGCTTCTCCCACCTGTCAGTGGCGTAGCCGGGATTTGGATTTGGGAGGGGCAAGACTGCTGTTTATGTCTAACCGGGAATTTTCGACAGGGTACCCCCTCTGGAAAAAATCGGGTCTCTGAAAATTTTGGGAGGGGCAAGCGCCCCCCTTGACTGCCTACGCCACTGCCACCCGCAGACAAGACGAATGATGGATTGTATGGGGCACAGACGCTGTCGATCTTATCGCCCTCTGTCGAAACGCAGCAGCGCGTTTGAAGTCGAGCTGCGCCCGTCCTGCTCTGTCTACGTTAGGCCCCCCGCCTCCGTCTCAATCGCGGCGTTCTCCTGTCAGCCACGGAGGAGGAGGAGATGATTATTGAGAAGCTGAGAACTTTTTTTGAAAAAAAACGGTGGCGTTTCGCTGCGGCCGTGCTCGATGCGGCAAAAAATAAATAAATACTCCCACTATCCTAATGTTAGGTATAGTACATATTATTATTTAAATACCTACCATATTCATTCTAATCGCCCTGGGGTCGGAGCCGTTGCTGCGAGCGCACATCGGCTCGGCGCACCTTCAGTGGTTCCTGTACCAGTGCAGGTGCGTGCGTCCCAGTCTCTGTGCGTGCGTGCGCAATACGTGTGTCACTGGGCCTGTCTACCGTAAACCGTATACTTTGCCCCTACAATTACACACCCTCCCAAAATGGACCATCGTCTGAAAGACAAATTTTCTTCCATATCTGTGTGTATGTATGGTCGCGTATGTGTATGTATTAGGGATGTGGAAAAAAAAATTAATGAAAAGTTTTCTTTAAAAAAAACTTTCTTTTTTTTTTTAATTTTCAATTAAAAGAAATTCTTTTCCGAGTGGATATTTTGGTGTGCCAGGACTGCAGCATAACATTCACTCGTCATTCAGCATAATATGTGTTCAAAAATAGACTAGATGACATATTCTTGAGCTTGACAACAATCGTTGTGTCGACTTGTAATTGTAATGCGGTCAGCGACCTATCCGGTTTGTGCTCAAACAGAATAAATGTTTTATCCATTATCGTAATCGTAATGCAAGAGAACGTTCCGAGAAAGAAATACTGAACACCAGAATATGCAAATTCCGCTATGTAAATTCTATAATTGAACTAGTGCAGTGACAGTATCATGTCAACAATTTCGGTTTTTGAATTTTGAATGTTTGAATCTTGTGTATCTGTGTATACTGTATCTGTTTTGCCTGTTTTCAAAAGTTTAGTTTTCTTTTTTTTTCTTTTTGCAGCAAGATTGGTCAAGGCCAATGCGACAAGAATCGCGGCTTCCACGAGGTAGTTTCCATTTGAATTTTGAACGTACTGTTTATGGTACTTGCTTGCGGGTCGTGTCTGGTAATTATAGCAAGAAATTTGTAGCTAATTTTAACAACAATCAAAACTCGCGTAGGCATGTCCCAACCTCCAAGCGTTTGACCCCCCCCCCCCCCCCATGCCCACGTACGTGGAGGGCCCGCGAAGCGTCGGCGACGCACATGGCGGCATACATGTAACTGGGGGGGGGGGGGGGTTAGGGGCCCCCCAGCCGGAATTTTACCCCTACCCAGCCCCCCAGACCCCCCCCCCCCCCCCCAGAATTTTCCTGAAGTTTTCCAACTTGTCTAAAATTGTACAGTGTAGTGTACTTTTCGCCTTTTTCAGTGTATTTTGGCCTTAAAACAGCTAAATAACGCTATTTCTAGCCTATTTTAACGCATTTTTGACCTATTTTTGACTGAAAAGTGCCTATTTAGACACTATTTAGGAACATTTTTTCCCTTCTGGGACCCCCTCCCTCTTCAATTCTGAGTACCCCCCCCCCCCGCCCCCCCCCCCCAGAAGTCTCTCAGACCCCCCCCCCACGTCAAAAACCCGCTTACATGTATGCATGGCGGTCGTCATCAAAGTTCGTTTCCAACCTTCTAAATTCAAATGGGTGTTGTTATGCGGGAATTTCTCCGTGCTATTCTAAATTCTGAGTGAGAGAAAGAATTCCGAGCTCATGAAATTGGCGAGACGACCAATGGCGTTCGTACTTTGGTCTGCGGGCCGAATGAGTAATTTGATTGGAGAGCAAACGAATGCAGTGGCCCCATCGGCAAAACTATTAGTAGGGTACCCTTCAGGAGATGACGGGAACGGTCGTCAGCCGCCACCAAGTGCTACGCCGTCTGAAAGGCACCGTCTCAGGCAAAAGGGCTCGCCCCGCGAGAGAGCGACCCCAGCGTATGAGTGGAATCGACGCGCAGGGGAAGGGGAAAATATACCAACTGAACGCTAGGGCGTTTCGGTTTCAACTAGCGGGGTCGTTGGGCGGGGGGGGGGGGGGGGGTAGAGGCTGATGCTATACATGCAACCGCGGTGGGGGGGGGGGGGGGTGGACTCCCCTCAATTTTAAATAAATAAATAAATAAATCGGGGAGGGGTGGGGGGAGGAGTAGGAATCGAACTGTTCCTCGACTTGCGAGTGCGACGCCCTTTGCCGCAAAACGCAGCACGCGCGCGGAATGGGAATGGGGGCGAATGAAGGAAGCAGGAAAGCTGCGCGTGTGTGCATGCGCGCCGGCGGCACAACAGCGGCAGCAGAGCAGACACGGACGATCAACGATTGACAGTGACAGTTCTAAAGTATGAATGGGACACCACTGATCGATGCTCCCCTTTTCAGTGGTCGTCAAGAAGGAGGTGGATGTGCCAGTCGACAACGCGGACAGCAAGGAGAAGCGTAAGTGTCTTTTTTTTTAATTTCTTCTGCGTGCGTGCGTACAAAGTGGTGATTCGCCCATTGGAGCGTGTGTGCCTGCACCATACCTGTAAGCGGGAATTGGACCTGTGGGGAGGAGGGTTCGAGCACTTCCTGGGGGGGGGGGGGGTAGGGTGAAAACTGGAGGAGGGGGTCTGGGCAGAAAAAGTAGGCAATTTTGGTCTATTTTTAGTCAAAAATACACCGTAAAAACCTTAAAATAGGTACTCTTTAGTCAAAATACACTGTAAATAACGCAAAATAGGCACTTTTGGGTCAATTCTTGCTCAAAAACACTGTACAAAACGCATTCATTTTGCATTAGAGTATGTAGTAGAAAGTTTCCAAAAGTCTGGGGGGGGGGGGCTGGGTGGGGGTTCAGGCAGGACAACCTGGGGGGTGGGTTGGGGAGGGTGTGGGTAGGGTCAAACTCAGGGGGAGGGGGGCCCTGGGGGAGGGACCCCCAAACCCCACCCCAGTTACAGGTATGGCCTGCACCGACCGTCACTGAGGGTGCGTTTGCATCCACCTGACGGCCCCGGACGATCTGGAAGGGCAACAGCGCAAATGGTGTTGCAGGCGCCGCGAAGGCATGCGCGGACGCGGTGGGCGCTCTGGACCAGCTCAAAACGCTGCTGGGCGAAGAGAGCAAGTTCTTCTCGCGCGTCGCCGCGTTGAGGGCGGAGGCCGCCCAGCTTCACGACGAGCTGGAGGTCAGCAACAGTCCGTGCGTGCACTTCCACGCGCAGATGACGACAGTGAAACACGCGCGCGCCTCCCTTCCTCCCGCCAGACACGTCCCAGCCCAGGCCGTGCAATTCATAGGCGTAGTAACGTACGTACGTACGTATATCCCAAACTCGCGTTCTGTTGCTGAGAAGCGGCGCATTGTCACGGGCGCGCGCAGCGGCGAGCGTCGTGCAAGTATAGATACCTCTCTCCAGCTTCTACTGTAGTATCCAAACAGCGCTGGTCGCAGGCTACCCCCCCCCCACTTCCCCTGTTAGCATACCTGTAGCTGGGGTGGGGTTTCCCTCCCCCCCCGGTCCTAGGTTTAGAGGGGACAGGGGGGGGGGGGTCTAGAAGAGCCATCCCAGGTGAAATGTCCTGGATAGGGAATTGTGGAGGCGGGGAGGGGTCGAAATGGATTTCGCACCAAAAAGCCTGTGTAAATTGGTACTTTTTGGTCGAAATAGGTCAAAATATGGCCTAATTAGCTCTTTTTAGGCGTTTTTGGGTCACCCTACACTGAAAAGGAAACAAAAACACGCATCTTTACTCTTTGAGAGAGGGTTTCCCGCAAATTATCCAGGATGGCGATGGCCGGGAGGGGGGGGGGGGGGCTTGCTCCAAAAAAGTGGGACGGTTACAGTCAGTGGGGGGGGGGGGGGGTGAAACTCCCTGAGCCTGAGCCCACCTATTGTCTGACATCCGTCCACTTCAAGTTTCAACTCCCACCCACCTCCCCCCCCCCCGGATGTCCATTTACCACAACCAACCACTGGCGGATCCAGGATTTTCTGACAGGGGGGGGCAAGCTCAAAATTTTATTTCGGCCTAAATTTCAATTGGAGAGCTATATTTCGCGCGTTTACCGCCGCAGCCCACTTTTCGCATGTTTTTCAACACCTACGACAGGCAGTGGCGCTACAAAACACACATTTTGCATTTTTGCGGTTTTTTTGGTTGTTTTTAGTAGAACATTTTGTTCAAATTTTCGAAATCGCGCCGCAGGCGAAAATTTGCGATGTTAACTGCCTCATTCCTTAGAATTTCAAGAAATTTAGCATCAGTTGTGGCCAAAAAGTATGCACAAAAGCGCGCGCCGCAGGCGAAAGTTTTGGTTTTCCAACCTACATCTGAGCATTATTTTATTGGGCGAAACAGTCACATTAGGTCAGCTGGCATCCCTTGCCCCCCTTTACGTGCCTTACGTGCATCTCTACTTTGAATGGGCGTGCTGAACCAAAATATAGAGTCAAAACCTTAGTCCAAACGCAGTCGTCCATACACTACAGCGCCGCAGGCAAACATTTTCCAGTTATTAGTGTGTAAATCTATGGGAAATTGGCCAATATTAGTCCGATTCGTCCCTCTTCCCTCTCGTCTGGGCCCCTTCTGCCCCCTTTGCCTGCCCCCGCGACGTTCTCTGCCCCCAACGCATGCCCTCAGCCCCTACTCTGCCCGCAGCGCCTGCCCCCGCTGCCCCCCTTTGCCGACCACGACAGGTGGGGGCACGCCCCCCCCGCCCCCCCCCCCCTGTGGATCCGCTAGTGCAACCAACCTATGTCTATGCATGCTATAGACGCGGAATGGAGAACACCGCGCTCTCGCTCGCAGCGACAGGGGAAGAGGTTTTCTTTCTGTGCGTGGACGTTCAGAGTCGTAACGTAA
The DNA here is from genome assembly GCA_030248085.1 of Paralinhomoeus sp. GSCO2_6. Taxonomy (NCBI): domain Eukaryota; kingdom Metazoa; phylum Nematoda; class Chromadorea; order Monhysterida; family Linhomoeidae; genus Paralinhomoeus; species Paralinhomoeus sp. GSCO2_6. The sequence continues at coordinate 33,941 of JASAMY010003812.1, read as the reverse complement.
AGGAATTCGTTGTCGCAGTCAGTGTCGGGACCAGGGGGGGGGGGGGTGCCACTCTGCGCGTTTATAATAGGCGCGCGTGTTCAGTTTTTGCGCACTCGCCGCCGCCCGCTAACGCCGCCCGATTTGCACCAAAGTTGGGGGCTAAGTAGGAAATTTCACGGGCTACAAGATGGCGTTAACAGATTTTAGCCGGTGTTGGAATTTTCGCGAGAACAGTCGCATTCTTCTGTCGCGGTGCAAAAAACGGGCTTTACCGTAATTTTTCACCCAGCGTGAAAGTTTTTATTAAAGGCCTAAATTAAAAATATGAAAGACTACGATTACGGGTATTGCCCTGAAGTTAATTTCATCCCATTTTAGCTCCGCTCCAACTCGCACCCCCATGGCGGGCCGGGCCGAAAACTGAAAATCCACTTTTCGCGCCGATGGGTACCAAAACTTTCGGCATTCGTTTCTAATAAAAAAATTGTTGGAATTTAACAAAATATGGGTTACGTATAACTGCCTCGACGTCCTCTTTCGAATGCCGCATCGTGCGCGCCGCTGCGCCCTACGGTTCGGCCGCACGGCGCCGATAAGCGATCTCGGGTTCCAAAATCGGCTAAAAATTCTAATTTTCTGAGTTCAGGTTCTCAGCGCTGGAGAGGAAATTCGCAAATCCGGGCTGTTATTTTCTTCCGACCCACTGGGACTACCAACTGGCCAAGCGGCGTCGCTCTGCGTGCAGCATGCCGAGTGACACCACGCGAAACGTCTGTTTTTTTACCGATTTCCATTATATTTGATTTCTTTTAAACCTATTTTCTCACGCGTTTGTTAATTATATGCAAAACTTTTGTGCAATTTAGAATCGCCTCTGCCTGCCGAACAACCGGACGTGCGATTCGACCAGGTTTGAAAACTTTTTATTTTTCTTAACTTTTCCATCTTTCAGAATTGGCTGTGCTCAAAACCAAAGAAAATAAAAAGTTTTCAATCCTGGTCGAATCGCACGTCCGGTTGTTCGGCAGGCAGAGGCGATTCTAAATTGCACAAAAGTTTTGCATATAATTAACAAACGCGTGAGAAAATAGGTTTAAAAGAAATCAAATATAATGGAAATCGGTAAAAAACAGACGTTTCGCGTGGTGTCACTCGGCATGCTGCACGCAGAGCGACGCCGCTTGGCCAGTTGGTAGTCCCAGTGGGTCGGAAGAAAATAACAGCCCGGATTTGCGAATTAAGGAAAAATTTGCAGGTGGCTGCAAAAAAAGGTGAATATGTGACGCTCTTTTGTTGGAGCCCAGTTTGAAAAAGAGGGGTATCAATTAAGGCATGCCTCATTTATGTATAGCCACTTATGCTTTGCAGCTGATCAACTTCAGTTTGAACAAACTGTGTATAAAATCCGAACTAAACGCAGCAACACGTCACATATTCGGCATTTTTTTGTGTTCGTGTGCATAGAAAGGAGCAGTGGCAATTATAGGACCTAACTGGACTGAAACACCCTGCATTCACATATGCCGCGTGACTAAATGCCACGTGGTTGCGAGACAGGCAGGGTCTTGCACATGGACCACTATGCAGATGTACGCACGCACGCACACACGCACGCACACAAGCACGCACGAACGCACGCACGCACGCACGTACGCACGCAAACACGTTGTATAGGAGCAGTGCGTTATTGGGTAAATGCCAAAAAGGAAACGACGAATGGAGCCAGTACCGTATGTATACCTACACATCGCTAACTGAACTGTAGTGGCAATCCACATCTCACAAATGTTAGCAAGGTGCCAACTATTTATGTAGGAACTTTGGCTGTGCCAGGTCGATGGTAATGACCAGAGATAGATGAGATGTGAAAGGATTCCTGTTGCATTTTGGGTGAGTGAGATGGCTCACACAAAAAAATGCCGAATATGTGACGTGTTGCTGCGTTTAGTTCGGATTTTATACACAGTTTGTTCAAACTGAAGTTGATCAGCTGCAAAGCATAAGTGGCTATACATAAATGAGGCATGCCTTAATTGATACCCCTCTTTTTCAAACTGGGCTCCAACAAAAGAGCGTCACATATTCACCTTTTTTTGCAGCCACCTGCAAATTTTTCCTTAATACAGTGTTTTTTTGTAAGACAAACATCGATGCATAAAACCTATACAGGCACACGCATGCACGCACGCACACATGCATGCACGTACGCACGCACGCATGCACGACATATGTACCATGTATGACATATGTAGCATGCTCGGTAGAATCCCTCGAGTGCAGTAGGAGACACTCATCGTATAGAATGTGAGCATGTGGATTGAAAATAGGTACGCATGTCTTTTCATTGACCAAAGTTGTGCACAATTAATTGTCATGCAAATGATACAAAGCAGGATGACCTATCAGCAAATGGCACAGCATGCAGAGAAACTACAAACAGAAGCCACTGCGGATAATTGTGTGTGTGTGTGCGTGCGTGTGCAGTTGTGCTATATTGCTGCATCGTAGCATAGTGATGTAAAGAATCAAAATGATCGCTATAACTAGGCGGTCAACTTTTGTGTTTTAGCCGAAGTGATGCGACGTACCCACATCGAGTTTTTTGTGAAGTAGCCGATTTGATGGTGTGCGTGCGTGCGTGCACATCTGCAGTGCCATATTGGTTCGTCGGAGCATAGCGGTGTAAAGAATCAAAATAATCTACACGTGCAGGCGGTCAACTTCCGTGTTTTAGCCAAAGTGATCTGAGCTACCCATATCGATATTTATCGATTATTCCCGATGTGAAAATATTTTGGTGCGTCGGATCATGTTGACTTCAAGGAATGAAATGTTCGCCATCGAAGGGCAATCAACTTTATTATTGATGTTAATGCCCTCCGACGTAACCACACCAAAATATCGCCATTTTTCGTTTTCGGTATAATGGGGAGAGGCATTTTGGTGCGGTAAATTTGGTCCAATTGTCAAAAGGGGTCTATTCCAGGTCATGCCGAACAACTTTTTCCTTTATAGCAAAGCTATGTGATAAGCCGTTAGCGCGCCTATTAAGGACAAACTTTTTGGCCGATATTTTTAATTGCTAATAACTCATTATCGGGGGCGAAGTTTTAGGTTCAGTGACTTGGCATAAACTTTCCATAAGCAACTGTTCAAGAAAATCAAAAAAAATTGGGGTTTAATTGGGCACTTTTTTGAGATTTACTCTTGGTAGAAAGCACCCCAAAAAAACGACTATGTTCGAAAAAACGCATAAAATCGGCGATATCTCGAGTTTGGTAGGACGCAGAGACGATTCCTTTGGTACGCAAAATTGCCATCATGGGTCGCTTACACATGCCAAGTTTCATTCCAATTGCCCACAGCACTAGCGAGTGGCGCTCCAAAAACTGGGAGGAGAACACGAAAAAAAAAAAGACACTTTTCGGAAACATTTTCGGGCGTACCCCTTTAACGCGCAGCAATACTGCAACGCGCTGTGGCACGTACGGTCCCCCGATGAGTGCGCTTCTTTTGGCCCATAACGCGCCGAAATCGGTTCAGCCAATCAAAAGTTATAGGCGATCAAAAATCCGAATTCTCGCGCGTGCAAGTCGTCACATATTAGGGTTGTACGCTGACGCGTACACCCTGAACTCAGAAAATTAGAATTTTTAGCCGATTTTGGAACCCGAGATCGCTTATCGGCGCCGTGCGGCCGAACCATAGGGCGCAGCGGCGCGCACGATGCGGCATTCGAAAGAGGACGTCGAGGCAGTTATACGTAACCCATATTTTGTTAAATTCCAACAATTTTTTTATTAGAAACGAACGCCGAAAGTTTTGGTACCCATCGGCGCGAAAAGTGGATTTTCAGTTTTCAGCCCGGCCCGCCATGGGGGTGCGAGTTGGAGCGGAGCTAAAATGGGATGAAATTAACTTCAGGGCAATACCCGTAATCGTAGTCTTTCAGATTTTTAATTTAGGCCTTTAATAAAAACTTTCACGCTGGGTGAAAAATTACGGTAAAGCCCGTTTTTTGCACCGCGACAGAAGAATGCGACTGTTCTCGCGAAAATTCCAAAACCGGCTAAAATCTGTTAACGCCATCTTGTAGCCCGTGAAATTTCCTACTTAGCCCCCAACTTTGGTGCAAATCCGCCCGCGCGTTAGCGAGCGGCAGCGAGTGCGCAAAAACTAAACCGGAAAATCGGCGGAGTGGCACCCCCCCCCCCTGGTCGGGACCGTCTCCTTTGTCACAGCCTGTCGTTTATTAATGCTTGCACGCATCCCTTTCCTCTGAATGCCAGCACCCTTTCCTTCTGAACACTTGCACGCCTAGTTTCTGAACGCTTGCACTTTCGTTTTTTGTATGAAATTGCCCCCATTTCTTCTGAACGCTTGCACTGCACGCTCCATACACGGACCAGCTTCTGCTTCATAAGGGCATACACCAGCATACAGCTCCTTGACATAGTGCAGTCACTGTCAAAATCAGCCACTATTACAAGAAACATCCTTTTATTTAGAGGGGATGCGCTTAGAACCGATTTACAGTAATTTGTTCGACAATTATTTGTTGTTAATCGTTGTTGGAATGTTTTAAAAGCGGATGTGTTTTTAGGCGGAGTGCCCCGGCACAAGCGGCGGCGCTGCCGTCGACAACGCCTAGGCGCAGAACCCAGTACGGTACGCGTTCGTGTGCGGCAGTGTGCTTTGGGTGCGAGACCCACCCCCCCCCCCCCCCCCACTAAGGCATAGTAACCTACCCCCCCCCCCCTCCCTGAGTCTGGAAGAGTGGGGGGGGGGGTTCCGCTTATTGTTTTAAAAAATGTTCTTCATAAAAAAAATTCCGGGGTTTCGCTTCCGGGTCATTACGCTCATTTTTTTTTTGCTTTTTGGCTCCTGATTGACACTGTAGGACCATTTTTCTTTGTGACGCACCAGAATGACTGTGTATAAGGAGCAGGATGCTTCTCTGAGGCCTGCGAATGTTTTAGGCTCTGCGCCGACTCGCTCAGAATTTGAAGTTTGAAAGTTTTGAAACAGTTGATGATCAGGGAGAATTTGGCGTCCGCACTTTGCATGCGCCGTTAGGGTGTGGTTGAATCGGTGGCCGCTCTCGCTGGTGAGTAAGTGGGAGGTGTTGTGTCGTTGTTGCGTTGTTGCGTTGCGCAGTGCTTGGGGGAACGTTGGCGGCTCGCCCAGTGCATGCATAAGCAACGCTTACACTCACGCACGCGCTTTCCAGCGCTAACGGCTTACGGTCACGCCCGCTCGCTTGCTCGCCTGCATCAATTCTGTTTTGCTTTGGCGCGAAGAAATTGGGCCTGGGGGCGTAATGTATCTATGTTTCTTTCAGCCAAGAACGTCCGGCCCGGCCCGGCCCATGCTCATCCCTAGTAGGTGGTCAAAAACAGCAAAATTTTTGCCCGCAGCGCCGTTTGTATTCGTTAATCGTCAAAAATGAACCGATTAGGTGCCCAAACCACAAAATGAACAGGGTCCTCCCTTCTGCAAAAATTCCTCCCCTCTCCGAAATTCTTTTCTGGATCCGCCAGTGGGTGGGGCTCATTTTAGCAGGAGGTGCTTTCCTTATTTTTTTATTGAGAGGGAGAGGGTAATTAGAGCGTATACGGTACTCCCATACCTGTAACCGGGAATTGGACCTGGGGCGGAGGGTTCGGGCACTTTCGGGGGGGGGGGGGGTGGTGGGTGTGGTGAAAATCTGGAGGAGGGGGTCTGGGAAGGAAAAAATAGGCATTTTTTGGTTGATTTTTGGTTAAAAAGACACTGTAAAAACCCTAAAATTGGCACTTTTTAGTCACAATACACTGTAAATAACCCAATATAGGCACTTTTTGTTTGGGTAGTGTCAAAACCAGCAAGTGGGGGGAGGAGGGAAGCGCCCCCCCCCAAAACCCCACCCCAGTTACAGGTATGGGTACTCCCTTTGCAGCCAACTTCGTGGTGCCATCCTGGAGCAAGGAGAACCGGCCGGAGAGAGGCACCGACTATTTCTACTCGCTGTCGGGGGTGTCTGGCGTCGACGGCTACTATTTGGGTGCGCACATCGACGCGTTCTATGTCGTCGCTCAAACGAGCAAGCCGAGCGAGCCCCGACGAAAATTTCCTATGCAGAAAGACAGGGTGTTGTTCGAGTCGTACTGTAGAGAAGATTCCAGCGAGCGAAAGCGTCCATGTGCCACTTTTGAAATCGTCGGGATTCCGTTTGTGGAAAATGCGGCGCATTGTGGAAGAGCAAAAGCAAACCGCGAAGCGATGAAGAGTTACGTACGTAATCAGGGTGTACGCGTCAGCGTACAACCCTAATATGTGACCACTTCTCAATGCGGGTTTTTGAATTTTCGATCGCCCATAACTTTTGATTGCCTGAACGGATTTCGACGCGTTATGGCGCAAATGAACCGCCTTCTTCTGGGGCATCGAACGCGCCATAACGCGTTTCCTTGCTTGACTGTAAGGGGTCAATAGTTCCAAAAATGTTCCAATTTTGCGGCTTTTTTTTTTCATGTTCTCCTCCCAGTTTTTGGAGCACTGCTCGCGAACGCCAAAAGCAATCGGGATGAAACTTTGCGCGTATGGGCGACCCATGGCAACAATTTGTGGTGCCAAAAGATTCTTGTCTAGACTTTGTATATCCAGAGATATTGCCGATTTTATGCTTTTTTGAAGGACCCGAAAAGTTTGTGCCCTATAGGCGCTCCAACCGTTCGTCGCAGAGCTTCGCTATAAAGGGGAAAGTTGATGGCCAGGACCTAACTTAGAAAAGTTTCAACAATTGGACCGCATTGGACGCACCAAAATACATCTCCCCATTATACCAATGACATAAAATGGCGATATTTCGGTGTGGTTAGCTCGGATCGCTTTGAGGTCAATAATAAAGTTGATCACCAATTGGTGTGGAACATTTCATTCCTTAGTGCCAACGCGCTCCAACGCACCAAAATATTTTCAATTCCGGGAAAATCGCTATATCTCGATGTGGGTACGTCGGATCACTTCGGCTAAAACACAAAAGTTGACCGCCTGCACGCGTAGATCATTTTGAATTTTTACATCCCTATGCTCCGACGAACCAATATGGCACTGCAGATGTGCACGCACGCACGCACACCTTCAAATGGGCTGCTTCACCAACAACTCGATGTGGGTAGGTCGGATAATTTCGGTTAAAACACGAAAGTTGACCGCCTAGTCATGGCGATCATTTTCATACTTTACATCACTATGCTAAAATGCAGCGATATAGCACAACTGCAAGTGCAGGCACGCACGCACGCACGCACATAATGTACCCCCTATGGCGCAGCACTATAGCAAAACTGCACGCGCACGCACGCACACACACGCCGGGTGTACACCGTATCAGAGCGGATTTTGGATTTTTTGATCGCCTATAACTTTTGATTATCTGAACCGAATTTGGCGCGTTTCTATACGATGCGTGTCTCCTACTGCGATTGAGGGATTCCACCAGACACGCTACATTTGCTTTTTTTTGGTACGCTGGGGCATGTGTGCGTTCTGGTCTGCTGCTGTATGTCTGTATGTGCGTGTGTGCGAGCGTGCGTGCGTGGGTGCGTGCGTGCGAGCGTGCGTACGTGCGGGCGCGCACACGTGTGTGCATATATGCGTGCGAGCGTGCGTGAGCGCCTGCATAGTTTTGCATATCAATGCTTGTCTTCCGAAAAAACACTGTATTAAGGAAAAATTTGCAGGTGGCTGCAAAAAAGGTGAATATGTGACGCTATTTTGTTAAAGTCCAGTTTGAAAAAGAGGGGTATTAATCAAGGCACGCCTCAAGCCACTTACGCTTTGCAGCTGATCAACTTCAGTTTGAACAAACCGTGTATAAAAACTGAACCAAACTAAGCAACACGTCACATATTCGGCATTTTTTGTGCGAGCCACCCTCATTCAGCCAAAACGCAATGGCAACCCTTTCACATCTCATCTCTCTCTGACAATGCATTGCCATTGGCCATTACCATGGACCTGGCACAGCCAAACTTCCTGGATAAATAATCGGCACCCTGCTAACATTTGTGACATGTAGGTTGCCACTGCAGTTAGTGATGTGTAGGCAATGCATACATACTGTACTGGCTCCATTTGTCATTCCCCTTTTGGCATTTCATCCAATGATGACCTACAACGGTTGCATAGTGCAATGCACCATTTTACATCTTGTGCGTGCGTGCGTGCGTGCGTGCGTGCGTGCGTGCGTGCGTGTGCCTGCTTGCGTGCGTGCGTTGGTGCGTGCGTGCGTGCGAGCCTGCGCGTGCATCGTGTTCCATGTGCAAGATCATGGGGTCCTTCCTGTCTGTCTCACAACCAAGTGTGCATTCTGTAATGCGGCATATGCAGTGTGTGTAGGTCCTAATAATTGCCACTGCACCTTCGTATGCAGCCGAACACAAAAAAATGCCAAATATGTGACGTGTTGCTTAGTTTGGTTCAGTTTTTATACACGGTTTGTTCAAACTGAAGTTGATCAGCTGCAAAGCGTAAGTGGCTGGTAAATGACCCAGGTTTCTGCGACGTCTGAACGTTTTGCTAAGACACTTCTTGCCTCCCTGGAGCACTGTTGCTGAGGGGAGGCACTATTCGAGGATCCGCGGTATGTACAGTATTTTGTGTGGTATATGCACTGCATAAACCTATTTTGCGTGCGAACAAACCAGTGTTGTCGGTACAATGTGCTTTTGTGAATCCCATCTCGCAGCACACAATTGCCACAACACAACGCAACCTCGGTCATGGCGCTGGCGCGGCAGCGAGCGCGATTCTTGGCGACGAGGACGGGGCCGATGTGTCAGCGACGTCTCTGACAGCCCTGGCGCGTAGGCGTTAGACACGCTCTGCCGAACGAACCCGTTTTCGACGTGGCAAAGAAAACTGGTTCGAATGCAGTGCAAGGCCCAAATAAGTGCAACAAGGCGGAATGCAAACTGGCGGTGATGCGCGCGCGGATTATTCCGTTTCGATACGGTACTGCGCCCCGCACCGACAACGGCGCGCGAGGGTTGTTTTGACGCCGTTTTTAGCGGATCACTCTCCTCTCCTCTTCTCGGTGTGAACCAATCTCTTTCCCGCTCTCCTTGTGGACTCCTCTTCCATCGCAGGCAAGGATTCGCGCTCGCGCCCGTGCGTGCAAGCGGACATGCACGCTCGTTTACTGTACTTGATGTACGGTAGTTTGTTCGTTTCGAGAGACGGGGGCGCCGGTGTGGTATCTATGTACATGTGTCGGTTATCTAGGCATCCATGTGTCGGTCTTATATACACCTGCAATACATATTGGTGTAATTCCGCCGTCATAATTTTTGCTGAAACCATCGTCAGTTCACCTCACCACCTCACCATGTTCACCTCACCTTACCAAGACCACAAGCATTCACACTGTTTCTGCGTCACAGATCTTGACACAAGTGACAACGCAACTGACCAGAAATACGGCCAATAAATGTTGGCAAAAATTACCGAAAATATGGATTGAAATTCAAACGGATGCCACTCGCTGGTTTCAAAACGAATTCGCACGGGGCCAACTGCCAACAAAACCTTAAAAGTCTTGCCTATCTACTTTTCAAATTTCAGGTCAATAGCTTGTCGATTCCCGAGTTATTCAAGATTAAAATGTGACACTAAAATATGGTGTATAAGCGCAAACGCAAACAATGGCACTAGCGAGCTGTTGAGCAGTATTGGTACATACCGTAAACCCAACATTTAGCCCCCTCCACCTATAATTAGCCAACCCCCCTATAATTACACCCCCCCCCCCACAAATGATCCATCGTCTAAAAGGCAAATTTTTCTATGTCTGGGTGTATGTGTGATCGCGTATGTGTATGTATGTAGTTTGTACGTGTATATGTGTATGTGAGGAGAGTGTGTGAGAGTGTGTTAGTATGTACCAACTTATGTGCGCAGCGTCTTTTTCCCTTAAAAATCGCCTCCAACGCACTTTTCGCCAACAAAGTATCCCCCGCATCGACCCGTCCAGTTTATTAGCCCCCCCCCTATACTTCCCCCCCCCCCCCACCTAGAATTATACACCCTCCTACGGCTCAAACGAAACAATTAGCCCCTGAGGGCTAATTATAGGGTTTACGGTATATTATAATTTTTACTGCCTCCAGGTACACAACTGCGGGTGATCAAGTCAACCCACAGAAAGCGCTGGAACTGAGAATGTTGCGAAAAGTAGTACGTGCTTCTCTCGTTGCCTGCGCGCTGGCTTGCCTTCCAATTGGCCGTAAGTTTTTCTTTCAACTTTGGGCAGCGTATGGCCTAGTGGTAGAGAATCGGCTTCTTGCGCGCACGGTCCTGGGTTCGAGTCTTGATGGAGCCACTAGATCGAGGACTTCCGTTTCAATGGATTTTCTCGTGCCTGCCTGCCTTAGATTGCAGTTGGAGTTCTTCCGAATGTCTTGCTAATTAATTATACGGCTAATTTAATTAATTATAATTATAATAATTATAATTAAATTATAATAATTAATTATGATTATACGGCCCTAGACAGGGAGGCGTCATGGAGAAGGGTATGCTATATGGGCCATTGACGGCCTCCTAGCGTTGCCCCTAATCCATCCAACAACAACATCTTTCAATTTGAAAATAAGCAAACAAAACCAATTGCGCGTCATGGTTATTCCAATTAGAAAACGCAAATTTAGCCGAGACTTGTATTAACTTGATGACAAGCTTGTATACGAACAGCGACGGCAAAACAGTGGACGAAAAAATCCGCGATGTTCGGGTGGCGATGGAAGAGACCTTTGGAGGTAATGTATGCACAGCAGGCGTCATATCTCTCGTAACTAACGTGCGTGACTGCGTGCGTGCGTGCGTGCGTGCGTGCGTGCGTGCGTGCGTGCGTGCGTTCCTGCGTGCGTGCGTGCGTGCGTGCGTGCTTGCGTGCGTGCGTGCGTGCGTTCGTTCGTGCGTGCTAGCGTGCGTGCGTGCGTGCGTGCGTGCGCGCGTGCGTGCGTGCGTGGGTGCGTGCGCGCGTGCGTGCGCGCGTGAGTGCGTGCGTGCAGGCGTGCGTGTGTGTGTGTGTGGGTTGGTGATGGGTACGTGCACGCGGACAAGCAAACAATTCCGTATATGGTATCCCAATTTTTTTGGTGACTTTATTGCTTTTATTTTTAGTGGGCTATCGCGTATTGGCCTGGGGCCGCAAACTGGGTCCCTGCATTGCGGAAAGCGTCGTCGTGCCAGTCGAATTATTGAGCGCACCAGAAATGTGTTCGGATCGCATTAGTCACGAGGATGCCGATGGCAAAGGTGCTATAATCAGTGTGAAAAGGTGCGGTATTCGTCCATTTTAATTTAATTCTACAAAATTTTCCAAGACCGAAGGTGAATCTAGAACCACAAGTCTCGCTATAGAAGGCCAGGAACGGTACTCGGTTGAACCGAGTTGGTTGGGTGAGTTTACACGCAATCAATTACCGTAAATCCCCCAGTAAAGTCCCACCCTCTCTAATAGTGCCCTCGGGTAAGGAGAGGTTTATTTTAACGACAACCAAAGACACAGTACAATAGCCGCAAACTGGATCACACTGGTGAGCTTTACATGCGATTAATTGTGCGCAATGTATTTAAAAAAGAGTTTTACTAAAAATGTATCATTTAGACATCAATACATATGGCAGCGCTGACATAAAGGAGACAGTTGAACGCAATGTTGGATGCGCACTTCAAAGGTGTGGCTGCGTAGACGAAATTCTCGAGGCACTGGAGACACAATTCAATGGTTTTGTTTTGATTCGCAAATTGTATTGTATTTTGTGTAGTGCAGTACAACAGTATAGTAGTATAGTAGTATCTTACCTTCTCTCACAACATCATAAGTGAGAGAGCGGTATACGGTAAGCTACTATTAGTTTGCTTATTATTATTTAAAGACAGTCAGTCACTGTAAACCCTTTAAATTCCTCCCCCCCCCCCTTGGGGTAATTTTTGTGTTCAGCCCGTGGTTGTTGTTGTTGAAACGGCACGAACCGCTGCAGCAGCTTCCTTGTCCGTCAGTGACTCTGTCTCGGCCTGGCTGGGGGGGGGGGGCAACCGCGCCCGTTATTCCTTGGGTAGACGACTACCTTCATCGGTGCCGAAGTCGGATCGCGGGCGGTCAAGGGTGAGCTGGTGAAAAGTCGGTCGCAGCCATACCTGTAACCGGGTCTGGAAGAGTGAGGGGGGGGGGGGTAAATGGCCGAATTCTGGGGGGGGGGGGTGGTGTGGAGCAAAAAGTGGGGGGGTAGCCGGCCATTTTTTGAGTTATACTGGTACTTTTTGGTCAAAATGGATATAAAGAGGGTCTAAACAGTGTTATTTAGCTGTTTTACGGTCATATAACACTGAAAAGCACCGAAATACACCAACATTTACTCACTTTTATCGTTTTAGACTGAGTGAAAATCCCTTGGGAAAATTCTGGGGGGGAGGGTTGGGGGGGGGAGTTGGAAAAATTTCTGCGGGGGCCCCCAACCCCCCCGCCCCAGTTACAGGTATGGTCGCAGCTGTCGCGACTCGCTACCCCGGCACGCCAGGTTGCGTCACTCGCGTCAACGTTACCTCGTTATGCCCGCGCCAGAATGCTCTGTCTTCTGTCTTCTGGCTTCTATCTTCTGGCTTCTGCCCTCTGTCTTCTGTCTTTTGGCTTCTGTCTTCTGGCTTCTGCCCTCTGTCTTCTGTCTTTTTGCTTCTGTCTTCTGTCTTTTTGCTTCTGTCTTCTGTCTTTTGGCTTCTGTCTTCTGTCTTTTGGACAAATCGCCACGCCACAATGGGCTCTCTGACTCTTTTCAATAATTGCGCGCGGTCTTACAGCGCATTGCGAGTAGGACCGTAGTGCCGAACTGATTAGCATGTAATACTACATGGACGCCTCGCCAGCGTTGGTTGAATTTCTAAGTTCTCTGATTATCTTTTTTTTCGGAAAATGTGCTCAGCATTGGAAGCCAAGCAACTCAGGTGTCAGCAACTCGATGATGGCAAAAAAACAACTATTTCAAAAAGCGGCTAAAAACTGAAAAGTAAACAAAGAACCGACAGTTACGTCATGTTTTAATCAAACAACTACGGTAGAACCAGTTTTGCGTAAAAGCGCTCAAATTTGACCCTTCTGGCTCTGGACAAATTCAGAAATCTAGAACCGAGGCAAAAGGCAGAAGACGGAGCCTTTGTGGCGCGGCCTTTAGCTTAACGACGACGCCCAAGGGCGCTGCGGGGCCGTTGCCAGCCTCGGACCACAGGTTTTACATGGATGGGCCTGACCCCACCCCCAAACCCTCCTCTTTTCTCATCCTGGGCTTGGGACCAGGCAATGGCAGAGATCGTTCAGCAACCAGGAAAAGGGGGGGGGGGGCGGGGTAGGGGCGGGGGGTAGGGGCAAAAAGACCCAGAGGAAGGTACAGGCGGGGCTAAAGCAGGAGATGCTCCATTTGCAGCCAACTTTGTGGTGCAATCGTGGAGCAAGGAGGACTGGCCGGATCGAGAGGCCGGCTATTTCTTCTCCCTGTCAACGGTGTCGGGCGTCGACGGCTACTATTCGGGTGTGCACAACGACGCTTTCTACATCGTCGCCCAAACGAGCAAGCGGAGCGAGCCCTGACGAGAATTTCCTACGCAGAAAGACAGGGTGTTATTCGAGTCGTACTGTAGAGAAGATTCCAACGAACGAAAGCGTGTGTGGCACTTTTGGATGGAACAGCCGAGATTTGTCTTCAGACAGTGCATGGCGGAAGGCCAAAAGCGAAACACTTATTCTTTTGGCACAAATAAGGCAGCAAAAAATGAATGAAGATCGGGCGGGTCACATTCACATCGCATCGCGGTTCTTTACCCGGCGAAAGGTTTTATTAGGCGCGGCGCCACCTCCACAGCAAGTTGCTTGCTCTGTGCGCTAACCAGCAGAGACACTGGCGGATCCAGGATTTTGTGAGAGAGGGGGGAGAAGGTCAAAATTTTTTTCATCGCAGTTTATTCGAAAAGTGAAGTTTTGGCCCTGGCATCGCCGTTAGCTTTGCTTGAACTATTTTCAACGCACAATAGTGAGTTGCAATATAACCACAGCGCCGCAGGCAAAAATTTTACGCTTTTGAGTGCAAAAATCCAAGGAAAACGTAAAAATCTGCCCACTCTGCCCCTGTGCTCGTCCTTTTTTCCTTCTTCTCCCCCTGAACTCTCCCCCTCCCTCCCCCGCAACTCTGAGCTGACAGGAGGGGGAGATCCCCCTCCCCCCTTCTGGATCCGCTAGTGAGCAGGGATTGGCCGCCGTCTCAGCGCCTTGCGCGTCGTAGTCGTAACGCCGTTACAAACATCCGAATACGTGTGCCCTATGCTTAGTTTGCACCACCACACATTGCGAGATGGATGACAGTAGAGGTGCTAGATAAAAGTAGGGTTGTTGTTGGCTTGGGGGCGACTCTAGCGAGCAGGCAAATGTGGACTGCGTACACCCCAACTGTAACTCCTTGAGCGTGACTTTTTCCCCGACTTAGGCAAACATTATTCTGACCACACCGGACGCCAAAGACTTGTTGAAGAACGCCAAGCGCCCCCCCCCCCTCGCCAGTTACGCGTACGTCTCTAACGTCTCTCCAAAGAAGGGTACTCCCTTGCTCAGCACGTTTTACATACCGTAAATCCTCCAATAGTGCCCCGGGGCACTATTTTTTCAACCTCTCCTTACCCGGGGGCACTATTGGAGAGGGGGGCACTATTGGAGGGGGGCTTCTATTATTTGAACCTAAAAATTTTGAATGGCAATGCTAGTTTCGCTGTCAAAATTGTCGATTTTTCGGTGATTTTGATCACTTTTGCCACATTTAATGGTTGATTTACCGTTAATAGTTGCTGAAACGTACTATTATTGGTTAGCAGTAGTGTGTATACACGATGTAAATGTACCTACCACTATATTTTTGCCCATAAAAGGCACATGGCACAACATACCCCTTACCCCCGGGGGCACTATTGGAGGGGGAGGCACTATTGGAGGGGGGCTTCTATTGGAGGATTTACGGTACGTAGGCACTGTGACTGTGAGAGACATGTGTGTACGCTGCTCGACACCCAATCCAAAAACATGGCAGAACCAGTAGCCAATCTACATCTACGCGCCTCCAGTTGTTTTGCGCCCATGCCGCGTTTGCTGCAGGTTCATTTCCCGAGAATTAAGCCTTCCACCGTGCACGAAGCTTGGAAGACAAAGGATTTGTGCCAGCTGACACGGCCGCCTCTTTTTATACTGCCGCCCAAAACAAGGGCGTTGGGGGCCCCACTAGTATTCCAACACCCACCCAACTCCCCCGCCCTCGACCCCAGCCCACCCCCTCCCCCCAGAATTTTTCCAAAGGATTCTCGACATATACAAAACGATAAAAATGAGTAACTGTTGGTGCTTTTCAGTCCTTCGCAGTGTTACCGTAAGGCACTATTGTTTCAATGTCTCTCAGGAGGGGGCACTATTAATTTCGTCAGATTTTTGCGCAATTTGCAGCAAAATTTAACATTAAAATGCCTTAAAACGCAGACGCACACAGGTAGCCGGAATATAAAAGTTTAATTGAAATACGTGTATTGCACACATGATTACACACCATGGATGCACTTTTAATGCAACTGAGTAGCATTCAAAATTTGATTTTGGCGCGAAATTAAAATTGACTTGCCCCCGGGGGCACTATTGGAGGGGGGCTTCTATTGTAGGATTTACGGTATATATCGAGTATACACACTACTACTAACCAAGAATAATAATACGATCAGCAACTATTAACGGTAAAGCAACTATTAAATGGGGAAAAAACGATCAAAATGAACATAAAATTGGCAATTTTTACAACGAAATTAGCTTTGTCATTCAAAAGAAAGTATAGAGCCTCCTCCTTCAATATCCTCCAATAGTGCCCCCTCCCCTCCATTAGTTAGAGGTTAGAATAATAGTGCCCCGGGGGCACTAATTTACGGTATGCCATTTTCAAGAGAAGGACGTTTTCAACGAAATTTCGTGTTGGCGAAAGCCTAATTGCGTCCGCTGGGAGCGTCCCATTTAGACCAAACTTGATGGTTTGGTCGGTGGGTGTGTGAGTGGGTTTGGGTGGGTGGGTGAGTAAGTGTTGTCTGCCTACGTACCGTAAATCCTCCAATAGTGCCCCGGGGCACTATTTTTTCAACCTCTCCTTACCCGAGGGCACTATTGGAGGGGGGGCACTATTGGAGGGGGCTTCTATTATATCAACCTAAAAATTTTGAATGGTAATGCTAGTTCCGCTGTCAAAATTGCCGATTTTTCGGTGATTTTAATCACTTTTGCCACATTTAATGGTTGATTTACCGTTAATAGTTGCTGAAACGTACTATTATTGGTTAGTAGTAGTGTGTACTAGCCGCTTCGAACTCAGGACTCCTGCTTGCAAAGTGCTCCAAAGTGGTTCAACATCAATTTGTCTCATGAAATAAAATAATGTTGAGAATACTCAGTTGTACAATGATGAATCACTGCAATGATGAAACTGCAAAGTGTTTGAATGCAGGTCAACCAAAGGCAATGCATGTCAACCAACGCATTTGCATGAATACTATAGAATTGCTTGTAACACCCACTCTGTTTTAAATAAATTTCATATCAACACACCCAGGACGTAAATTGGAGAGATGCGCTGAGGCTCGTTTGCAGAAGTTTAGTTTTATTTTCTGTGGTGATGCTATGTGGGGGGGGGGGGGGGGCCGGAGAGCATAGGTATGCTTTTCGGTGTGTCTGTTTGTATGTGTTGTATGTTCAAAAACGTTTTGCTTTCGCAACCCAACACGAACAATCCGAAACATGCACAAAACGCGCACACAAACAAGACCATGAACCGATGCAAGGGGGGGCGGGGGGGAGGGGGGGGGGGCTGGAGAGAAGGGGAGAGCCCGAAAATAGTTTATCGCCCAGAGGCCCCTAAAGGTCGAGTAGCTCAATGACCAATGGGGGGTTGGGGGCGAGAATATGCAGAGATTGTTGCTATATCTGAGAAACCTTTCATCTCTTTTGTCGTTTGTCATTCATCATCAAAAACGTGCTCAGAAGTGATTCAGTATCAATATTTTCATGTCCTCAATGGTGACTCATCATCAATACAATACAATACAATTCCTTACGTTGTCTTTTTTTGGCAAAGCACAATTGTTGCGTCCGCGTCTGCTGCGTCCGAAACCTAAGTGAAGCCTAAGCCTAAGCGAAGCATAAGCCTAAGCCAAATCAAAGCCAAAGCATAAGCCTAAGCAAAGTCTGGACTAAGCCTAAGCAAAGCCTATAATTAAGAAAGTTTTCATCGGACGCAGCAGCGGACGCGGACGCATCAATTGTTTTCAGCGCTTTCTTTTTCGGGGAAATCCAAGTTCATTGGGCCATTGGACCGGGCAAAACGCACCACAATATTTCATTAATTACGTTTAATGCGTCAACGATCCGTGCTCCGTGCTCAAAGAAAAACTAAAACAACGCACCACTAAAACGCTAACACATACACGCGCATGCGTGCGTGCACCCACTCGCGAGTCCGTGCGTGCGTGCGTGCGTGCGTGCGTGCGTACGTGCGTGCGTGCGAGCGTGTGTGCGTGCGTGCGTGCGTGCGCGCGCGTGTCCGTGTCCATGTGTGTGTGTGCGTGCGTGCATGAGTGCGCGTGCGTGCGTGGGTGCGTCCGTGTGTGTGTGCGTGCATGCGTGCGTCCATGCGTGGGTGCGATCGAGCGTGCGCGTGCGTGCATGCACGTGTCCATGTGCATGTGCATGCGTGTGCGTGCGAGCGTGCGTGCGTGCATGCGTGCGTGCGTGCGTGCATGTGCGTGCGCATGTCTGTGTGCATGTGCGTGTGCGTGCGTGCGTGCGTGCGTGCTTGCGTGCGTGCGTGCGTGCGTGCGTGCGCGTGCGTGCATGTGCGTGCGTGCGCGTGTCCATGTCCATGTCCATGTGCGTGAGTGCGTGCGTGCGTGCGTGAGTGCGTGAGTGCGTGCGTGCGTGAGTGAGTGAGTGAGTGAGTGCGTGAGTGCGAGCATGTGCGTGCGCGTGCGCGTGTCCGTGTCCATGTGCGTGTGCGTGCGTGCGTGCGCGTGCGTGCATGTGCGTACGTGCGCGTGTCCATGTCCATGTGCGTGTGTGTGCGTGCGTGCGTGCGTGCATGAGCGTGTAATACAAGTTTTTATAGCGTTAACACCTGTAAAACAAAGTAAAAAATAATAAAAAAGTTCAAAGTTTTTATAGCATAAACACGTGCAAAAACAAAAAAGTTATAAACAAAAAAGTTACAAGTTTTTTTATGGCAGAGGCTTGATCCCAGGACCTCCAGAAAAATAACGGCCATCACAACCACTACACCATTGATCTGTACTGAACAGTTTTCTAAACACTTCTGATAAGTCAGAAGCACGCATAAAATGTGCTGTATTATCATATAATTTATTTATATTTGCATAACGCATGGATTACGATAGCTTCAGTAGTGCCACTCTTATTTTGATGGTAAAATGTGCCAAGCAAGCTTCATACAAAATTTCAGCTCAAGCTGCATTGCAGACAGAACCCACAAACAGTCATACTACTGTAGAAAAGGATAATGCTATATCTTGTCATTGCTGTAGCAGATTGGAAAGCGAATGCCAGATTCGTGATCACCACGGTCGATTGCATATGTCCCAAGCAGATTTGACACTGAATTCTCAAATTCGATCAAACGCAATTTGCATATTCAATGCGTCGTATCTCGCGATTACGGTATCGCACTGGAAAACGGATGTGATATTCGTGATCAGCACGGTCGATTACATACATCCCAAGCAGAATTGACACTGAACTCTCAAATTCGATCAAACACGTATGCGAAATTTGCATAACTCAAGGATTACGGTAGCTATCGCAAATCCGGCCCCTATTTGACGGTGAAGTTTCCCACGGAAGCTTCATACAAAATTTCAGCTCAATCCATCCAGCGCAACTCTCTGGGCCGCGTTGCAGACACACAGACAGACAAACATTGTGCTTTAGTAATATAGATACACGATATAAATGTACCTACCACTATATTTTTGCCCATAAAAGGCACATGGCACAACATACCCGTTACCCCCGGGGGCACTATTGGAGGGGGGGCTCCATTATTTCAACCTTGCCGTACCCGGGGGCACAGGGGGGAGGGCACTATTGGAAGGGGGTTGTATTGGAGGATTTACGGTAAAAGAGGCGAGGAGGGGGCCGAGGAGGCAGAGGAGTCGTCTTGAAATG
The DNA here is from genome assembly GCA_030248085.1 of Paralinhomoeus sp. GSCO2_6. Taxonomy (NCBI): domain Eukaryota; kingdom Metazoa; phylum Nematoda; class Chromadorea; order Monhysterida; family Linhomoeidae; genus Paralinhomoeus; species Paralinhomoeus sp. GSCO2_6. Next base: position 14,680 of record JASAMY010003812.1, on the reverse strand, counting down.
GACCCCAGCGCTTTGTCGCACACATCTCTTGGGTTTTTTTATGACACTCGAATCGGTTAAGGTGCAACGCATAGTCTCCCGTTGTTGCTATATGTACCACCACCGCCAGCGGTTCGCCGTCGCGCGATTTATCATGACGGCTAGACCAAGTGCGTGCTCGAGTCTTCAAGACGCAAGCAAATGCTAGGCTAGATTTTCAACTGTGCATACGCCCCCAGAAGCTGAGCGGTCAAGCTGAGCTCGGTCAAGCTGAGCTTGAAAGAACCTGCGGCTCTTTCAAGAAGTCCCGCAGGGTCATCGAGAAATTAGGCATCGCGTCCAATGGCGACTGCGTGTGCTGCCTGGGCAATGGCTGCGGCTGCAACACCAGCTGCCCATGCTGCGGCTGATCACCCGCCCGCCCGCCAAGAAGATCTCTCGAATCTTCCGGAGAGAAGACACATGATCGCTGCTGATCAAGATTTGCAATTGACCTCGTTTGCGAACTGCTCTTCCCCTAGTGTCCCACTGTGCTTCGTTTTGTCGAGGACCTCGAAAGTGACCAGTATTTGAAGACAAGTGGATGGATGACTGAGTAGCACACCACCGCAGTGACGCAGTGACAATTAAACGGCGAAAGAGCCTCTTGCAAACAACCCGGGATAAAGCGGGTTGGGCCTCTGGAAATTTCGGAAGGGCCATTTGCCCCACGTGGTGCCTCCCTGGCTGTCTACGCGACCGTAGGCCCCGTGTACCGACGCTTCTCCCACCCATAGATAGACAGGACAAATGATGGATTGCTCGGGGGACAGACGCTGCTGATTTTATCGCCTCTGCAAACGCAGCAGCTCGTTTGAAGTCGCGCCGCGCTCATCCTGCTCTGTCCACCCGCGGCGCACCCCCCTGTCTCAATCGTGGCGCGCTCGTTCTCCTGTCGGCCACGGCGGCCAGCCTTGGGAGGAAGCGAGCTCATTATTGAGAAGTTGAAAAGTTTTACTGAAAAAAAGATGGCGTTTCGATGCGGCCGTGTTCGGTGCGGCCTCGCGCTCGAGTCGGAGCCGTCCCTACGGGCTCACATCTGCTCCGCGCATCTTCAGTGGTTCCCATACCAGTGCAGGTGCGTGCGACCCAGCCCAGTGTCCGTGCGTGCGTGCGCGCGTAGTGCGCGTTTCCTGGGTCTGCCTACCTGTCTGAAAGTCGAATATATTCCATCAAAATTCAAAAAAAATATCGACAATACCAATGCAGACACTGTCACGCGGCGATGACGACAACGTTGGAAGAGATGCAACGCCATCACGACGCCCTGCACGCACAGCACGGCTTCGAGATTTTGGTGCGTTGAACTTTCTCGTTTCGCTACTTTGTATCGATTATTTCATAATTAAATTTGAATGCTTTATTACTTTAAAGTGCTTGCCTATGTAACCTGGACTTTCAGCAGTGCGGAAGCGGATTGTATGTCGATCTAGAGATGCCTTACCGTCATGTCAAATCTTACCGTAATATCTATTTACAATACATATGTAGGTAATTGTTATTGTTCTTTCGATGTTTGCCGAATCGCTGCGCTGGTGTTTCAGTACAACTACGCCAACGATCCCAGACAGGAGGGCGAGCTGAGTCGGCTGCTCGACGCCTCCACCGCCGCCGCCTCGGCGAATGTAAAGACCGAACCTAAAGTCGAACCCGCCAAACCTGCTTCCACGGAAGAGAAAAACGGGGCAGAGGACGATGACGGGGAGCTGCGAATCGTGTTTTGTGGTCCTGCGAAGAAGCAGAAGCGAGGGGACAACAAGACAACCGGCCGCGAGGAAGGTTAGAAGAGAGCTGTTGGGTTGCAAAGTTACAGGAGAGATGACCCATTTACGGTTGAGCGGAGCTACATATTGCTGTTGGATTTGGGGCAACGCTATGGCCCAGCATACCCATCTCCATGACGCCTTCCGGTCTAGAGCCGCATAAATAGTAGCCCAAGACATTCGGAAGAAGGCCATCTGGAATCTAGGGCAGCGACTGCAGGAGAAAATCCGCTGAGAGAGAAGTCCTCGATCTAACTAGTGGTTCCATCAAGAATCGAACCAAGAACCGTGCGCGCAAGAGGCCCATTCTCTCTCTACCACTACGCCATACGCTGCCCTGAGCAGAGCTAGGTACACTGTTTGGCACCCGCCTCGAACAATGCGAGTAATTCGTTGCAGCACAATTGCCAGCAGTGCAAACTCAAAGCCACCCTTCAACATCTGACGAGCGCAACGCCTCACCTGCGCCTCAAACTGTGCCTCTGGAACAACGGGACTCCACTCCCGAAAATGATGCCGTGTCAGAAACTCCGGTGTGTCAAGTGGCGGCGCCAGAAAGGCCTGCGGCGCCTGAGCCTGTGCAGCCTACCCTCGCTGCTGGACACCAGCCGCCCGACTCCATTGAGGCTGTCGCTCTCCTCTTGAACTGTCACATCCGCAGGTGCCGCATCCGACCACTGAGCTGCTGCAAGCTGCACCTTCCAAGTCTGAAGAGCTCCTGCCAGTTGTGGACTCGGCTGCATCGATCAGCTCCGGCTCAGAGGATGAGGCAAGCCGAGCAGAGATGGCGGTGGACAATTCCGGCACGACTTTTCAAGTGCAATGCCGCCTGGCAGACGGCACGAGTCAGACCGAGCAGCTGGAGCAGAGCCTCGACGGCGTCACTTCCGTGCTGTTCCTGCACGACAGTGGCACCCCACTCTCTGGCTGCATCGGTGAGCCGCCGCAGGCTCCTCGCGCTGCAGCTCCCAACGAAACGGAGCTGGACATTGGAGCGGTGCAGTCGGGTTCTGCAACTGCGCAGGATGGGTCGCCAGCTGGAGCGGTTAGTGCTCAGACACCGTCAACTGCCGCTGCATCTGCAGATGCAGACAGCAGTGACCACAGTGCTGCAGTTGGCAAAGTGCCACATGGTGCCAACGTGCCTGTGAGGAAGCGCACTTCGTTCGCTGACACTGCTGCTAGACTGGACGACTCTTGTTCGTCCAACGTGTCTCCGGACGCCACTACTACATACGTCGGCTGCCGAGCCTCCTTTGAAGCGTCGCGCCAAACTGGGGCTCTTGCCGTCCGTGCAGCCCAGTCCTGACGGGATCGGAACCAACGTGCCAGCGACAGCGCCGACAACGAAAGCGAAGAGCTCCGCGAGACGACGCAAGACCCGCCTGGAGACCGAGTCCGACTCATCAACATGCAGCAGCTTGAAACGGCAAATCCGTCTCACGAAGAAGTGTATCGAGAAACTGACGCAGAAAGCTGAGGATTTGCGCGGCTTTCTCACGGTCAACAAGTGGGACCTTCGAAGTAAGTACGGTCAACCCTGTAATTAGCCACCCCGACGGGGGCTGATTGTTTAATTCGAGTAGTAGGAGGGTGGGTAATAAACTGTGTGGTAAAAATGTGTGGGTAAAAATGTGTGGGCAGCTATAATACTACCGTATTGTTCCAATACTCACTTTATGTAGTCTCGATTTTACAGTTTAGTCTCCCCATTTTTTTTCGCTGATGTGTACCGTACACTTGTAATGTGTACCGTAAACGCGTACCGTACGCTTCGAATGGTGCTTTAGCTTCGCAAAATGCGTTCAAAGAAGACGCCGATCGCATATTCAACACGCAAGAAGTACGCCAACCTGTGCGTTGTTCCTATTTCCTTTTAATGTTCGGCCATGCAAAGGCGTATACCTATCGGAACTGGCGGCTCACGGACGTCAGGTGTCACTATTGCTTTTAATTGTTTATTCTTTTTTATATAGTTATTCTTTTTTTTTCTATTTTTTATATACCGCATTCTTTTGGTCACTTTTGCTTTAGATTTTTTTATCGTGCACCCTCTAGATAATTTTTCTCCTTCCTCCTCCTTCCCAACCCCTTACTCGATGGTTGCGGGGTATCGGTAATGGAATTTGAAAGATCAATAAAATTAGTGTCTCAATGCAGGGTCGTCGGAGAATTGCGTGCTTTTTAGTATTCTTAACCGAAAGACACCAGAATACTGAGAATAGTGCCACTTCCCCTGAAAAGCACTGAATAACCATCATATACTCACTTTTTTCGTTTTACACAGAGAGAACATCCCTTGGGAAAATTTGGGGCGGTTGGGGGTGTTCACAAATCCCCCCCCCCAGCTACAGGTATGTGCCAGACCCCCCTTTCTGTCGCCGGAAAATTTTCAAGTTTCAATTCCTAAACTGAACGTCAGGTGTCAGACGTCGAGGTGGTGTGGGCGATCCGTCACCGGAATATCTCGGCCGCTTTTTTCGACGCGGCGACCGCCGAATTCTTCGCGAAGCATTTGAATCGATCGAGTGGGTCTCGAAGCGATTTCGCGGAGGGTACGGCCAATTCCGAACCCGGTCGCATAAAGTACACAGCCACTGGCGATTTGGTGCGCTGGCTGGAAGCACGCACGCACGCACGCACGCACGCACAAACGTACACGCACGCACGAACACGCACGCACGGACACGCGGCCACGCACAGGCGTACACGCACGCACGAACACGCGGCCACGCACAGGCGTACACGCGCGCACGAACACGCACGCAGCCACGCACAGGCGTACACGCACGCACCTACTCTAGTCAGCCACCGCATCCACCAGCAATGGCGCCGCTTTGGGCCCTGATTGGTCGAATTCCATACGGATCACTGGGAAATTATTGGAGAGCAAGCGGGTTACGGTAGAGTACGAGTGCGACGTTGTCGAGGTCGCGAGAAATTGCGCAAGTGATTGTCTTTCTGCCTATTCCATTTGTCAATTTTAATTTAATTAATTCAGAATTTTATTTAGATAGCGATTTCGCCTTGACGGTGCAACTGAGCAACGGTACCCAGGTTTAATGTGATCTCATCGTCAGTGCCACGGGCGTGGAACCAAATACGGACTGCCTTGGGTGGGTGGGCTTGTATTAGAGGCAGCTTACTGCCGTACCTGACTCCCCGCCCTCCTAAGATCTGGCCACGCGTAGCTATGCTGGGTTTTATGACACTTTTTTCAAGGATTATGCATAGTAAATGCTAATACACTCCAAGATATGCAAAGTGGAATAGTTTGCGCCAAAATGGCGTCTGCAAAGAAGCCAAGATGGTCACTTTGAACCTTTTTGTGCGGGGGGGGGGGGCTTCCCCAGTGGCAAATTCTCAAATAGTTCTCTGGGATACTGTGGTTTCAACACCTGGGGCTGTATTAGGCAGCCTATGGCCTAGTGGTAGAGAATCGGCCTCTTGCGCGCAAGGTCCTGGGTTTGATTCTTGATGGAGCCACTAGACCGACGACTTCCCTAACCGCTCAATTACTACACTAAAATGAATCAAATAAAAAAATGGAATGTTAGGCAAGTACACATATTTTTCCATTAGATTACTACCGTATGCACTTCAAAATGCTATACGGGCCATTGACGGCTTCCTAGCGTTGCCCCTAATCCAACAACAACAACAACAACAACAACAACATAGGGGCTGTATTGGAGAGAAATTACACGTGTACGTCATCGATCAGCAAGCGGATTTTAGTTCGGCATGCGGCATCGCGTTGGCAGCTGACGGCGGCATAGCAGTTGACAGCCGTTTTCGGTCCTCCATCGAGAACGTCTTCGCTTGCGGCGACGCCTGCACGCCGCGCTGGGACTACACTGGCACGCACGCGCGTACACGCACGCACGTACTGGGGCATACGGTATCTTGCGTTCGTTTTTTAGAGACGGACTGGTTCCAGATGCGTTTGTGGACACAATCGCGTCAGATGGGCGCGCAATGCGCCAGGTCCATGTTCGCCGCGCTAATTGGCCGGCCTAATGAGACTAATTGCGACGACGAGCCAATTAGCGCAACTGGCGAAGATCTGGACGAATGCCCTCTGGACATTTCCTTTGAGCTGTTCACGCATGTGACCAGCTTCTTTGGATTTAAAGTACGTTGCGTGCGTGCCAGTGCGTGCGTGCCGGTGCGTGCGTGGCGGTGCGTGCGTGCGTCCGTGCGTGCGTGCCAGTGCGTGCGTATTCTGTATACATTCCACACTCTAATCGCCTAGGTCGTCCTTTTGGGTCTATACAATGGCCAACGATTGCCGCAGGACAAACTCGAAATTCTGATCAGAACGCGAGAGAATGTCGAGTTTATAAAAATCGTTCTGTTTGAAAATCGGGTCAGAGCAGCGCCCGAAGACGCGCAGGGCCGCGCGCCCGCAGCTGGAAGAGACGCAGAGAACAGCGCCCTCTGTCTTGCCCGTCGACGACGAGTCACCATGCGACCTGCGCATTCGCGTCACTCACTCTCTCGCGTATTCGCTCAGTTCGTTGCCCGTACGTACTAGGCATTGCGTTGGATGCCGATCTCTATCGGTTGCGTGACCTAGCCGCAGTGACGTGTGTGACCTACCGCAGTGACGGCTCGCTGTTGGCCCAATAAAATATAAAAAAGGGCGGAGCACAGATAAAAAAGCGAGCAACAACGCAGATCCATGTCTCAGGTGGATACCGTACTCTGACAATCTCCTCTCCAACTCCGGACTCCAACAGAGCGGCAACGTTTCCCCGAGGACGCTCGCCACCCGCTGACTGGTCTCCAACAGTCCAGCGTCGCTTCTGCCCTCAAGCTCGGCAATCACAAGCTCCCCGCTGACGACCAGTCTCCAACCGCGCCCTCTCATCCAGCCGCGGTCAGCGCTCAAGGCTTGCCTACGGCCCAAACGGCGTCTCTCAGCTGACCCAGCGGCCGCGTCGGCGTGTCCTGCAAGACCGGACTGGACACCTGTGGCACAAGCGGACGACGCCAAGATAGCGTCCTTCTTCCCTCCCTTCGCCGCACATAATTACCCTCGCCTTCTCTCGACAGACAGTGTGTACATACTAAGTCAGTGTGTATACTGAGTGTCTCCATACTGCGTGTCGTTCCCTTGTTTCGAGTACTGTTCTCCAGTGTTGTACAGACGTTTGTATAGAAGAACCATGTACAGGCGCAGTCAGACTTGCCGCTTCAGTACATTTTCTCACTTTTATCGTTTCACAAATATCACAACAATTTGCGTGTAGCGACTTCAAAACCGGCGTGTGATGGCTTTGATGAAAGCTCTAGAGAAGGCGTATATGGAGGGCTAAGAACTGTTCAAACTGCGCAATTCTTTTTGTACAAAAATTGGAAAAAAAAACTCGGAATATTCGTGACATTTGGGGTCTTTTCTACAGTATGATCCGAATAGTGCGAGCGGAATTTTGCAATGTGGGTTTTAATTGAAATGGTAAACTATAGATAGCACTACTGCGATGAGTGGGAGGAGGAGAAGGGACAACTTGCCGACAGATACTTTAAGAGTCAATGTCTGAGAAAGTGTAGGAAATCGTGGACACTTTGAAAAAAATAAAATTTGAGCTGAGGGCATGGGGATGTAGGGTAGGGTGGGTCATGCACCCCTGTAGTCTTAGGAGGGTGTATAATTATAGGGGGGGCTAATTATAGGGGGGGGGGCTAATTATAGGGTTTACGGTATGTTAAACCGCTTCATATGACCATATACTGACAGAAGTTTCGTCAAAACAGAAGTTTTTTGTGACAGAAGTTTTTAGTGACAGAAGTGTTTGTGCTTTTCACCTTAACATTGAAAAAGATGAAGGTTTGCAAACTGCGTCGAATCGCTCCATCGATTGTTCAGCATGTCAGGGCAAATCCAAATTGCATAAATTGGTCACATACAATGAACGAGCACACTAGAAAATCAACATTGAAAATTGCGTTTTCAGTGCTAATTGCGAAAATACTCAAACTTTTGTTTATTTGGCTGCCTCTGGCCTCGAAATTTTTGACGAAACTTCTGTCAGTATATGGTCATATGAAGCGGTTTAACATACCGTAAACCCTATAATTAGCCCCCCCCCCCGCTTTTTAAATTATACACCCTCCTAAGACCACTTTGAGTTTATTAGCCCCCCCCCCCCTCCTATAATTACACCTCCTCCCTAAATGGACCATCGTCTGAAAGGCGCAATTTTCCATGTCAAGGTGCATGTATGGTCGCGTATGTGTATGTATGTACATGTATGTGCATGTGAGACTGTGTGAGAGTATGTTACGTATGTTAGAGTGTACCAACGTGTGTGCGCAGCGTCTTTTTCCCTTAAAAATCGCCTCCACGCGCCTTTTCGCCCACAAAGCACCCCACACACCGACACTTCCAGTTTATTAGCCTCCCCCCTATAATTAGCCCCCCCCCCAACAATTATACACCCTCCTAGCACTCGATTGAAACAATTAGCCCCTGGGGGCTAATTATAGGGTTTACGGTATGTAGAAACTGGAGGGGACATTTATGTTTTGGGGGTACAAATGCCGATTTTTCAAAATTTGGGCACCTCGCTTGCTGTGGATTTTGCCCTCTAACAAAATCGTGGGAGCTCAGAGAAGGGCAGCGGTTGGAGGGGGTGTAGCACCAACCCTTACCTACCCAACGGTATGCCCCCATATAGGGTGGCTGCATCGAGTGGGAAGTGGTACCTGAAAATGTGCGACCCTATGCAGAACCACATTTTTGGCAATTTTATGAACATTTTTGCCTGTATCTCTGGAATGGAGGGGGGTTGGGGGGTTTGACCAACACAGGGGTGCATGACCCACCCTACACTACATCCCCATGCCCTCAGCTCAAATTTTATTTTTTCGAAGTGTACCAAATTGGGGTCCATTTCCTACACTTTCTCAGACATTGACTCTTAAAATTACACTTTCTGCCCCTTAAAAATTCACTTGTTGCCCTCTAAAAACTGCGTCAAATGTTTGCTCCCAAAAACACAACACGTTCTGCCCCTAAATCCGTGCATACACTTTTTGCCCCTATTCAAGCCGATGGGCCAAAGAGCCGCTTCTCAAGCCTAAGCGAGAAAGCTTAGCAAGCTCTAAGCCTAAGCAAGGCCTACAGTCAAGAACGGTAATAAATGGGGCGCGCGTTCGCGAACGCGTTCGCGAATGCTGCCCTTGTTGGGAGCGTTCCGTGCGTTCCCCACGCCATAAGGCCTGGGCGGCAGACCGCGTCGGAGCCTGGCCGCCTAGCAGTGCCGTCGTCCACTCTGTCCTGTGTGGGACCGCGCTCTTCCGTCCGGTAGATTGTGGGAGCGCACACGCCTCCCACAGAGCGGCCGCCGCGGCGGCAGCAGCGGCGCGGTCGGCGGGCCGCCACTGCTTTAAACGTGGGGAACGCAGCGAACGTGTCAGGGGACCCGCGGGCCATGTGGCGGCCAGCCCGCTGTCCGCAGCAGCAAGTTTGCTTTTTTCGGGGGCGGCGGCGGGTAATCGAGGCCCCGCCGCCCGAAAACCCGCTGGCGGGTGGGAGCGGCGGCCAACCCGCCAGCCGCCCACTCCCTTCCTCTCAGCAGTGCGCGGAGAGGGGGCGGCGGTGGGTAATGGGAGCGCCACCGCCCGAAAACCCGCCGAACGTTTGTAGCGCCAAAAGACCGTAACACAAGACCATAAACTGTCGTCTTGAATCGCACGCAGCCGGATTAACTTTCGAAAACGCACAGACAAGGGACTACCCTTTGAGGCGCGCTGTTTAGTGGGACACTGTATGGGAAGCTGTACCATTCTCTGCTACCATATTCAGACTATACAACTTTAGCCTAAGCGAGCACACAACAAAGGTCAATAGAGGATTAAACGCATTTTGTGTACTCCATAAAGGTTACGGCAATGCAAAGGAAATGCAATGTATATAGGTAAATAGTTTATGGAACATGACATTTAATGGCTTTTAGACGTTGAGCAGTCAGATGAATACATTTATAGTACGTGTTTCTGCCTTTCTTTGCTTTGTGCTTGCCCTTGATTAGTGCATAACGGTTGTTTTTCTTCCTTAACAAATAGAAATAAATTTCGAAATAAAATATATCAATTCGTGACAACCGTGCGGCCCGAGTAAGGCGCCTTAGAAAACCATCAGAATGGGCTCATCATGTGTCGGATGGAAGCTGACGTCGCCGACATTCGCGAGCGCGAGATTAAAGTGAAGTTGTTGTACAATTAAAAGTTGCACATTATTTTTTAATGTTCGTTTAGCTGGTAAAGGAGACGGTGCGCGATGATCGTGTCCGGCTCTGGCGTCACATGGGCTGTGGTGGGCGAGCGCTGCAACGTTCTACCAAAGCTAGGCGGGTGCGCTTTGCTCTTCCAAAATTGTTGATTGAAAAGCGTCTGTCTGTTGAGTGAGTGAGTGAGTGCGTGCGCGCGTGCAGGCGTGGTGAGCGAGTGCGTGCGTGCGTGCGTCTAACGGCGTCGTCAGCCGTCAGTCGCTGTCAGAATTTGTACGGCATTGCTTTGCATTTGTGTAGGTGATGAGAAGAGAGGCGGCACTGTGGCAGTTTTCTCCTTACGAACGGACACTGCGCCCGGCGCCGCGACCGACAGGAGCACTGCGCACGGTGAGTTGCGTGTCGTCGCCGTTGCTGTTGCTCTTGTTCATAGCTGCTCGTTTCCCCCTTTCTTCCCCGCATGGGAACCCGTTCAGGTTCTTCTCTGCGGTTTATCAAGAGGCACTGTTCTGTGCGAGGCATCAGAAGAAGATCGCAATCTCCTTTGAATTTTGAACAGAGTTACAACTGTTGTTGAAGAGGCAGTGAATGAGGTTCGTTTTGTTTTTTGGATGTCGTGCGTGCGTCACGTGTGTGCGTGTTCTTAGCATACCTGCCCATTGGGGGCATAGGTGTAGATTGGTCCAAAAGCCAGGGGGGGGGGGTGTCTGGGGGTTTCGAGGGGGGGGGGGGTCTAGAGCCATCCCGGATAAAATGACCGGGATCGAGAATTTTGGAGGAGGGGTGGTTTAAGTGGAGGATTTTGCACCATAATAACGTGTAAAATGGGTACGTTTTGGTCTAAAATGGGTCAAAATAAGGTCTAAATACCACTTTTCAGGCGTTTTTGGGTCATACTACACTGAAAAAGAAACAAAAACACGCATCTTTGCCCATTTTTTTTAATATTGAGAGACGGTTTCCCGCAAGTTCTCCAGGATGGCGATGGCCAGGGGGGGGGGTCGCTCCCGCAAAAAAGCGGGACGGCCATAGCCAGGGGGGAGGTGAACCCCCCTAGACCACCCCTGAGCCCACCTATGATTGGGGGGTGGGGCGGGGGGTTACCCCCTCCCATGGAAGACCCTATCCTGAAAGACTTTCGGGACGAGGACGACCCCTCCCCTGTCTTTCATTTTCTGGAGCTTCAAGTCAATTTATCTTGCAAAAATATTTTACGTTTTGGGTCCATTTTGAGGCGAAAAAGTACCATTTTCTGAGCAATTTCAACGTATAAAACCATCCCGAAAATCCTAATTTACCCACCCCCTGCCTTCAACAAATTTGGCGATTTACCCCGCCCCTGGCCCTTTCTGTGGGCACCTATGGTTCTTAGGGGTTCACACCTGTGTAACGGGGTTTGATCAAGGGGGGGGGGGGGGGTGGTGTAGATGCCCTGAATTTAATTTCATTGTTTAATTTTAATAGCAAGTAGCAAATCAGTAAAGCGCAAACTATTCATGCGTATTGCATAAACTTGCTTGATAGTGCCTAAAACGATCCTCCTTGTTTGGGGTCCCCAACATAGTGCAGTACCGTCCGTATTTCACCATTTAGAAGAAGGGAATTTGTCCCAACCCAATTGGACTAAATGAATGGCAGAACGTGAATGCCAGAAGGGTGAGAGGTGAATGAACTCTTCCGAATCAGAAGCCATTCCCCCCCCCATTCCGCCCCACACGGACACACGGGCGTGCGTGCACGCTTGTTGAGTGAGTGAGTTCGTGCGTGCGTACGTCTGCTGAGTGCATCCGTCAGCGTAAGAATGTGTACGGCGTTGCTTTGCATTTGTCGTTGGAGGCTGTGGGATTGTGATGCGCCAAGGGATTTCGCATTTCGCAGGGTGCCAGAAGGGGATTTCGCATATCGCGAAGGGGCTGGTCAAAGGGGGGGGGGCAGCTCCACAGCAGTTTAAAATCGATGGGATTGCGCAACGCTCCATGGGAGGTGGAAACCAAAATAGCAGCTATGCTCTGCTTGTGAGTGCGCGCGTGCCGACGTTGCAGTGTCGTCGCATGGGGAGAGGCAGTGCGTGGAGGCCTCGTGCGCGGCGCTGGCCGCCGTCTCGGCCGAGGTCGAGCAGCCGAGCCGGCCCAGCTCGACGACAGCCTGCTCGCCGCCGCCCGCCTGCTCGATCACCGTACAGATGAACTCGATCGAGTTGCGGCCCCATAGGTGTAAGTGGCCATCCAAGCTGGGAGGGGGTGAATCTGGGATTTTTCAAAAGTTGATGCGGGTGACCTGCACGGCCAAATTTGATACAATTTCTCGTTATTCAGCCTCAACATTTTGCTGAAAACAGCGACGCAGGCATTTTTTGAATTTTGGGCCGAAAACGCGCTCGATGTACTCAAAAATGGTCTGTAGGTGCGTGAAATACAGCGCCGCAGGGAAAATTTTTGATATTTGGACGATAAATACTGCTCACAGGCCCGAAAAAACACCTTGAGAAGTATGATGAGAAACAGATTCAACCATTGGGGGTAACCTGCAATGAGTGCAGGTTGGACCAAGGCGGGGGGTCCTACTTTTCGTGCAGGATTGACCGAAGCTGGGGAGGGTGACCTGTACCTACACACTACCCAGTTACACCTATGTGCGGCCCTGCTGTTTGTCGTCTCAGTTGCCTTCTCTCTGCCGCCTGCGCGTCCTCGTCCGTCGTTTCCGTTGCGCCGTCGTCGCGCCCGTTCTTGCGTTTTTTTGCGTGTACTGCCCGTCCCATGTTTTTTGGTACCAAAAAACACTCAACGTCGCTCGTCATCGTCGTCTCACACGCGCAATCGCTCAGACGTACAGCCACGCACGCACACACGCACGCACGCCTCGCATGAACCCGACTTCACTCCCCACACGCTTCCCAACTCTACCTTGTACTGTCCACAGACGGTCCGTGCGTGCGAGCGACGATCCGTGCGTGCGTCACGTCGACTTCGAGTTGGAAGGACGGCAGGCAGTCGAGCTGGCCCGAAATCCGACTGAAAAGAACCACAGATGCCGACCAGAACGGCGGCGCATTAATGCGTCAAAATTCAACTATACATACAGTTACGTACTGCACGCGTCTGTTGTTGCCCCAGAGGCGCCGCCGCTTGGCCTACGCTTCGAAGCTTGCTTTTACCGTTGAAATGTGTTGGAAGGATGGCAGGCAGTCGAGCTGGCTCGAAATCCGACTCAAACAAACCGCGGGAGCCGAGCCAGAACGGCGGCGCACTTAGTGCGTCAAAATTCAACTATACATACAGTTACGTACTGCACGCGTCTGTTGTCGCCCCAGAGGCGCCGCCGCTTGGCCCACGCTTCGAAGCTTGCTTTTACCGTTGAAATGTGTTGGAAGGATGGCAGGCAGTCGAGCTGGCTCGAAATCCGACTCAAACAAACCGCGGGAGCCGAGCCAGAACGGCGGCGCATTTAGTGCGTCAAAATTCGACTACATACAGTTATACGTATTGCACGCGTCTGTTGTTGCCCCAGAGGCGCCGCCGCTTGGCCTACGCTTCGAAGCTTGCTTTTACCGTTGAAATGTGTTGGAAGGATGGCAGGCAGTCGAGCTGGCTCGAAATCCGACTCAAACAAACCGCGGGAGCCGAGCCAGAACGGCGGCGCATTTAGTGCGTCAAAATTCGACTACATACAGTTATACGTATTGCACGCGTCTGTTGTTGCCCCAGAGGCGCCGCCGCTTGGCCTACGCTTCGAAGCTTGCTTTTACCGTTGAAATGTGTTGGAAGGATGGCAGGCAGTCGAGCTGACTCGAAATCCGACTCAAACAAACCGCGGGAGCCGAGCCAGAACGGCGGCGCATTTAGTGCGTCAAAATTCGACTACATAACAGTTACGTATTGCACGCGTCTGTTGTTGCCCCAGAGGCGCCGCCGCTTGGCCTACGCTTCGAAGCTTGCTTTTACCGTTGAAATGTGTTGGAAGGATGGCAGGCAGTCGAGCTGACTCGAAATCCGACTCAAACAAACCGCGGGAGCCGAGCCAGAACGGCGGCGCATTTAGTGCGTCAAAATTCGACTACATACAGTTACGTATTGCACGCGTCTGTTGACGCCCCGAAGGCGGCGCCGCTCGTCCTACACTTCAACGCTTACTTTCACCGTTGAAATGTGTTGGGAAGATGGCCGGCAGTCGAGCTGGCTCGGAATCCGACGTAAACAAAGCGCAGGGGCTGCACGTGTTGGTCGCAAATGTATTACGTGTGTGGGCAAGCTATTAGGCTAAAGTTGTATAGTCTGAATATGGTAGCAGAGAATGGTACAGCTTCCCATACAGTGTCCCACTAAACAGCGCGCCTCAAAGGGTAGTCCCTTGTCTGTGCGTTTTCGAAAGTTAATCCGGCTGCGTGCGATTCAAGACGACAATTTATGTCCTTGTGTTACGGTCTTGTGAGCCTACAAACGTTCGGCGGGTTTTCGGGCGGTGGCGCTTCGATTACCCGCCGCCGCCCCCGCTCCGCGCACTGCTGAGAGGAAGGGACTGGGCGGCTGGCGGGTTGGCCGCCGCTCCCACCCGCCAGCGGTTTTTCGGGCGGTGGGGCCGCGATTACCCGCCGCCACCCCGGAAAAAGGCGAACTTGCTGCGGCGGACAGCGGGCTGGCCGCCACATGGCCCGCGGGTCCCCTG
>JASAMY010000869.1:0-42903 GCA_030248085.1 Paralinhomoeus sp. GSCO2_6 | reverse complement strand
AAAATACACAGCAATATATTTTGTTCTTCGTTCAGTTACGTATTGCTAGCAACTTTTTGAGTTATACTGGTACTTTTTGGTCAAAAATAGGTATAAATAGAGTCTAAACAGTGTTATTTACTGTTTTACGCTGTTATATATATATATTATATATATATATATATATATATATATATATATATATATATATATATATATATATATATATATATATATATATTATATATTATATATATATATATTATATTATATATATTATATATATATATTATATATATAACAGTGTCACTCCGCTCGCTGCCCTCACTCCGCTCGCTGCCCTCTTTCGCAGCGGAAAAAGGGGAAAAAAATCGATACCGCCTCTGTTAGTGGTTAGAAGGAGCAAAGTGTAAAAAAGAAAAAGAAAATTCTGGCGACTCCTCTACACTCTCTGGCACTCCGACCTCCTTCTCTACCAGCTCCTACAATCTACTCGCACTCTTGGGCGAGAAGACGTCCGCTCTCGAGCTCGCAGAGACTTCAACATCGACAATGGCCTTCCGAAAACCCAGGAACTGCGACGTCTAGCGGATGCGTACTCGTTGTCTCAGTAACTGCTTGCAAGATCCGCCCCTGACTGCCTGTAACCACCTGCCTTAACTCTCAAAATGACAAATCTTTGCCATTTCTAGAACGTTGAAGCTTGTATAGGTACTAGACGCCCGTAGCGGCCTTCGGCCACCCCCCGCCCCATCCAGCCCACCTGTCGAGCATGCTAGCTGTTCAGTGGGCCCGTGTGTCAACGCAGGCTAGCTGTTCAGCAGGTTGACTCGTCTGCGTATCAATGCAGGCTAGCCGTGACTCGTCTGCATGTCGACGCAGGCTAGCTGTTCAGTGTACTGTCCAGTCCACCTGTCGATCGCGCTAGCCGCTCAGCGTGCCGTCCAGCCAGTCCGCCTGTCGATCGCGCTAGCTGTTCAGCATGCCGTCCAGTCCGCCTGTCGATCGCCCCAGCTGTCCAGCGTGCCGTCCAGTCCGCCTGTCGATCGCGCTAGCTGTTCAGCGTGCCGTCCAGTCTGCCTGTCGATCGCGCTAGCTGTTCAGTGTGCCATCCAGTCCGCCTGTCGATCGCGCTAGCTGTTCAGCGTGTCGTCCAGTCCGCCTGTCGATTGCGCTAGCTGTTCAGCATGCCGTCCAGTCCGCCTGTCAATCGCCCCAGCTGTTCAGCGTGCCGTCCAGTCCGCCTGTCGATCGCGCTAGCTGTTCAGCGTGCCGTCCAGTCAGCCTGTCGATCGCCCCAGCTGTACAGCGTGCCGTCCAGTCCGCCTGTCGATCGCGCTAGCTGTTCAGCTTGCCGTCCAGTCTGCCTGTCGATCGCCCCAGCTGTCCAGCGTGCCGTCCAGTCCGCCTGTCGATTGCGCTAGCTGTTCAGCGTGCCGTCCAGCCAGTCCGCCTGTCGATCGAGCTAGCTGTTCGGCATGCCATCCAGCCAGTCCGCCTGTCGATCGAGCTAGCTGTTCAGCCTGCCGTCCAGTCCGCCTGTCGATCGCGCTAGCTGTTCAGCGTGCCGTCCAGTCCGCCTGTTGATCGCCCCAGTTGTTCAGCATGCCGTCCAGACAGTCCGCCTGTCGATCGAGCTAGCTGTTCAGCCTGCCATCCAGTCCCCCTGTCGATCGCGCTAGCTGTTCAGCGTGCCGTCCAGCCAGTCCGCCTGTCGATCGAGCTAGCTGTTCAGCCTGCCATCCAGTCCCCCTGTCGATCGCGCTAGCTGTTCAGCGTGCCGTCCAGCCAGTCCGCCTGTCGATCGAGCTAGCTGTTCAGCATGCCGTCCAGACAGTCCGCCTGTCGATCGAGCTAGCTGTTCAGCCTGCCATCCAGTCCCCCTGTCAATCGCGCTAGCTGTTCAGCGTGCCGTCCAGACAGTCCGCCTGTCGATCGAGCTAGCTGTTCAGCCTGCCATCCAGTCCCCCTGTCGATCGCGCTAGCTGTTCAGCGTGTCGTCCAGCCAGTCCGCCTGTCGATCGAGCTAGCTGTTCAGCCAGCCATCCAGTCCGCCTGTCGATCGCGCTAGCTGTTCAGGGTGCCGTCCAGTCCGCCTGTTGATCGCCCCAGCTGTTCAGCGTGCCGTCCAGTCCGCCTGTCGATCGCGCTAGCTGTTCAGCCTGCCGTCCAGCCAGTCCGCCTGTCGATCGAGCTAGCTGTTCAGCCTGCCGTCTAGTCCGCCTGTCGATCGCCCCAGCTGTTCAGCGTGCCATCCAGTCCGCCTGTCCAGCGCGCTAGCTGCTTGGCGCGCCATCTGTTCAGTGGGTCGACTGTTGGCATATGCTGTTCACATCTGAAACCGGTTCTAGCGATGACAGGTCGAACGAGCCGCATCGCACCTTTATCCGTGCACGCAGGCGATATTGCTGTCGATTTTGTTTAGTTTCCTTTTAGGATCGCTTGTTTCCATTACAGTACCGTTTGTTTCCTTCTTGCCCCTTTAGGCTTACTACTTACCCCTTTAGACCTTAGAAACACCGTTTTCGCTTCTTTTTGTCACTTTCACCATTTATCGGTATTTATCGTTGAAACCAGCAGCATATATGGAAATGCCGGGCGAGGCCGAGTCGATCAAGCCATCGCCCATCCAGATCCGTCGAGCTGTTTGAGAGAACCGAAAAACTGATCGTTTTCTAAACGACGCGTTCCCTGCAGGAGAAATATTAGTCACACCAAAATGTTTGTCCCAGAATTGCATTTTAGCTATTTATCGGTATTACCGGTAATTATGAACAAAACGAATAGCGTCTGTCAAAATGCGGAGCGAGGCCGAGTCGAACGAGCCATCGCCCGTCCGGATCCGTCGAGCCGTTCGAGAGTTATAGCCCGGACGCAGCAGACACGCAGACATACACGGACAACCGCCGGAGTTGTAAGTAGAAGTGCGCAAGTGTGGTGATTGAAATCTTGTATTTTCTCCAGTCTTATTGCTATCGCCGTGCCCCTGTCGTTCTTGGACTTTCCCCAATGCTTTGCGTTGTCTACGTCCCTTGGGATGTGTTGGGATTGGCCAAATAAAACCGAAACCGAACCGAACCGAGTGTTATATATAACACTGAAAAGCACTGTGAAATACACCAACATTTTCTCACTTTTATCGTTTTAGACTGAGTGAAAATCCCTTGGGGAAATTCTGGGGGGGGGGGGTTGGGTGGGCGGGGGGGTTGAGAAATTTTGCGGGGCCCCCGACTCCCCCCCCCCAACCACCCTCCACCCACCCCCCCCCCCCCCTTTCAACTAGCTGCCCCGTGTATACATACAGGGATTAGCGCATTTGTTGTTTCTTTTTTCCGGGCCGTTTTCCCGCACTACTGTGAGCATGGCGGTCGTTTTGAAAAGGTTTCGGGAGTGTTTCATAAACGATTCTGAAACGGCGCAGTCGTTTTTGATTTCCAAGAAGGGAGGGGCGCCGAAGAAGTGGAATTCGTGCCCACTGCCCCCCACCGTCTGCCGTCTGGCCAAAAAAAGCGTCTTTCTTCATCGACTGTGGGGCGCTCAAAGATGACAAAGACCTTTTTGTGGATTCCTATGGAAAGTGGGGTCAGGGCGCGTATGCACAGTCTTAGCAAGTAGTCCTAGTAAGTTACTAGTGCTATTGCTATTTACTAAGTCTACGAATAGCATTTGCTATTTGGGTGGATGCTTAGACATAGTGCGTCGCTCTCTATTTCTAGCACTTGCTAATAGTTCAAAGTCGGCGCGCCAAGTTGGAAAATCAAATCAGGAAAATTTAAAGTCGCAGATTTCGGGGAAAAGCAAGCAAAAAATAACTTTTTTTGGAAAGAAGTGAGAGCGAATTTGGCTGAGGTCAGTTTGAAGTTTATGAGTAGGCCTTTTGTGGTAAAATTGTTGTGTAACAGGCTAAATTGTGTTTCACAGGATTTTTGACTGTTTCAGCAGGCGAGCGCCAGCTTCAGCAAGGCGGAGACGAACTTGCTCAAAATGAATCGGTCGTCTTAACGCCGTGCCGACCGACCGCAAGGCTCATTAATTCTGGAATGGGCAAGGTCTTCTCCAAGAGGCAGGTGGGCGAAGTGGTTAGTAAAAGATATTGGGTAGGCGCACGTGCCCTTGTGGTGGGCGGGGGGTATTTTCTCCCGTCGGACCCAGCCGATCCCAATTCAGACAGGGATGATCCCCCCTCCCCAATGGCCTGGGTCCACCCGAAATTTTTTCGGGAACCCCCCTCCAGTTTCAGTGGCGTAGCCAGAGGACGTACCTGTAACCCCCCCACCAGAATTTCCCAAAGGATTTTCACTCTGTCTAAAACGATAAAAAGCGAGTAAATGTTGGTGTATTTCAGTGCTTTTCAGTGTTATATGCCCATTAAACAGCTAAATAACACTGTTTAGCCCTATTTATACCCATTTTTGACCAAAAAGTACTAGTATAACTTAAAAAATGGCCAGCTACCCTCCCCACTTTTTGCTCCACACCCCCCCTGAATGCGGCCATTTACCCCCCCCCCCACTCTTCCAGACCCGGTTACAGGTAGCCAGAGGGCGGGGGGGGGCGCTTTCCCCTCCCAAAATTTTCTGAGAGACGATTTTTGCATCGTTCATGACCCCAAGGCCATATTTTGCCTGGGATAAATAAAGTTTTCGCAAATTCCCCCTAATGAATTATTTTTGAAGCCCCCCCCACCCCAACATGTGCCTGAATTGTCTGTTTAAAAGTTGTGGCGTCTCCTCATCTGCTGTAGGACGCTCAAGCTCGAGGCGGGCACTGCTGGCGATGGCGGCGCCAATGAGTCTTGCCCAGCATCGACTTCAGCAGGGTGGTGGTGGACCAGCTGGCGACAATGAAGTACTCGCTAAGCGGCTGGGTACCTCCACTGCAACAGTGCCGCCTTTGACTCACCACAACTGATTACCCAGCTCGATTCCATACGGCTGTGTAGTCTCTTCTAGGCCTTAGGCCAATTTGTACTTTGTTGGGCGCGATATTTGCTCTGTATTTGTTTACAGTGTGTCTGTATTGTGTCCATAGCACAACTTGGTTGTTTGAGTGAGAACAATGAAGAGGGGGCGACAACTCGACCTTTCGCATATCAGCAAACGTAATTTTTTAATTTAATTTTGTACTTAAAACGCACTTAAAAGGCAAACTGTAATGAAAATGTGCGTTTTGCACTATCTAGTTTTCCATATAGACAGCGCCGGACCAGTCTACGTGCCAACTGTAGGGTTCTAGCATTATCCAGGCCAGTAGATAGCACTTGCTATGTCTGTGCATCTCGATTTCTAAGCACTTGCTACTAGAAGTAGTAAATAGCGCCTAGATAATGCTAGAAAGCGACTGTGCATACGCGCCCAGAATTGCGCCTGCACTCGACGAGTCTTTGATCAAGGCTAGGCGTATATTAGTGTTTTTTTTTAATGAGTTTCAACTTGGCATTGCAAATATAACGGTTAGACATGCGGTCGAAGGGCAGAAAGCGCAAGTCGCATGACGAGTGGGTCCATAGGTTAAACCGGGACATGTACCTGGGGGGATGGTTCGGGCACTTTCTGGGGGGGGGGGTGCTGGGTGGGGTGAAAATTTGTAAAAGGGGGTCTGGGCAGAAAAAAATGGGCAATTTTTGGTCTATTTTTAGTCAAAAATACACTGTAAAAGCCTGAAAATAGGTACTTTTTAGCCGAAATACACTGTAAATAACGCAAACTAGACACTTTTGGGTCGATTCTTGCTCAAAAACACTGTACAAAGTGCATTTATTTAGCAATATAGTATGTAGTAGAAAGTTTTTAAAAAGTCTGGGGGGGGGGGGGGTTGGGTGGGGTTTCGCACGAACCTGGGGGGAGGGTTGGGGGGGTGTGGGTAGGGTCAAAACCAGCAAGTGGGGGAGGGAACCCCCCCCCCGAACCCCCCCCCCCCCCAGTTACAGGTATGAGTGGGTCTTCTGCGTTAGAGGGTACAAGTACGTCCACCCCGCTGTTGTCGATGGGCAGTTTCTGAAATGGATATTTATTCTGGAGAAGCGTTCGAGCGGCACGCTAAAGCGCTTGCGCGCCCTTCTTTCCTATTGGTATTTTTTTTCTTGTAAAGCCACACCCGCACACACACACACACACACACACCCACGCACGCACGCACGAAGTACTCCCTGTGTGTGGGCCTGTACGCAACCGTTTCGTGTGAATTTGTTGAACGTATTTGTTGGTAGCTACGACAGTGACGTGCCGTTGGAAGAGCTGCTCCCTGTGCCGTATGGAACGTCCGTGGAGCCCTTCTACCACACTCGACCGAGCGTCTTGTCCGAGATGCGCGAGAGGGCGAGAGGGCGCAGTGTGTCCTGAAATGTCGTTTTGGTGCGGGTTTTCCCTGTATGTATACACGAAGGAGCCAGTTGAATGGTGCGCACCAAAGTGAGGCGTTCCCCTGGCTGTTCCCCTGGCGGTTCCCCTGAACCGGGTTTTCCCTAGCTGCCCCTCCCAAATCGGGAAAACCCTCTCCAGGTGGAACGCCAGGTGGAACCGCCAGGTGGAACCCTATTCGGGGGAGCCAGCGGAGAAGTGCGCACCGAAATGATATTCTTCTTTAAATTAGGCTTTGCATAGGCTTAGGTTTTGGCTTAGGCTTATGCTTAGGCTTAGGCTCCAGATTAGGCTTAGGCTTTGCGTAGGCGCGCATGCACACACACGCACGTGCACACTCGCACACATGCACCCACACGCACGCACGCACCAGCACGCAAGCACTGGCACAAACGCGCACATGCACGCACGCAGGCATGGCAAGCCTCACGCGTGTGTCTGCACGTGAGCCTAAGCCTAAGCGTAAGCAAATCCTAATTTGAAGAAGTATATCATTAAAGAATATTTCAGTGCGCACTTCTCCGCTGGCTCCCCGAATAGGGCTCCACCTGGAGAGGGTTTTCCCCCAAAATCTGCCCTTCCTGCCCCTCTTGCCCCTCCCGAGTAGTTTTTCCCTGTGAGTGACGGCATACATATTGCGAAGTGAGCCCTATTCCCTATTGCGAAGTGAGCGATCAAAAGCGCAGCGTACACAGCGGTTTCTTCACGCGCACACAACCCACTACTACAACAAGTACTCACTCGCGTCAGCGACAGGCGAATCGGAGCGCGTCGACAGGAGCCGTCTGAGAAAAGCCAAGTAAAGAAAAGAAAAAAAGACCAGTCCAACATGCCGAAGAACAAGGGCAAGGGAGGCAAGAATCGACGCAGAGGCAAGAACGAGAACGACATTCTCAAGCGGGAGCTCGTCTTCAAGGAGGACGGACAGGGTCGGTCTGTTGTAGACATCGCCACAACATCACAGCCAATGTTAGCCACCTTAGCAATGGCCAGTGTACAAAAATGTCCGTCATGCATCGGACACGTAAGCTGGACGTACAGAAAGCTGCTGCAGCTCGGCCAAAAGCCGTTTTGGAAGCTCCTTTCGGGCGCTATCGACCCACTCGCCACTGTTGATCTCTGGAAAATTTTCGGAATTTTATTGGCGGATTTTCTTAAATCTAAACAGCCCCCACCGGCCCACTCCTCTTCCTTTAGAAGAAAGAAAGCCATTTGTCACGCCCTTGACTGGTGGTGACTTTTCCATTTGAATTGAAGTAGAGGGAAGAGGGAGGGACTTTGGTCTGGACCAGAGGTGGGCTCAGGGGTGGTCTAGGGGGGGTTCACCTCCCCCTGGCTATGGCCGTCCCGCTTTTTTGCGGGACCGGGCCCCCCCCCCCCCCCTGGCCATCGCCATCCTGGAGAACTTGCGGGAAACCCTCCCTCAATATTAAAAAAAATGGGTAAAGATGCGTGTTTTTGTTTCTTTTTCAGTGTAGTATGACCCAAAAACGCCTGAAAAGTGGTATTTAGACCTTATTTTGACCCATTTTAGACCAAAACGTACCCATTTTACACGTTATTATGGTGCAAAATCCTCCACTTAAACCACCCCTCCAAAATTCTCGATCCCGGTCATTTTATCCGGGATGGCTCTAGACCCCCCCCCCCCCCTCGAAACCCCCAGACACCCCCCCCCCTGGCTTTTGGACCAATATACACCTATGGTCTGGACTGGAAATTTCCGCACTGACTTCTTGAGGCGTGCGTTGCGTCGTGTGGCCTATGGCCTTGTCTGCACTGTGGTGCATGGCCTGGCGGCTGCTGAACTGAACTGCGCCATCGTTGGCACTCTTCCTCGCTGCAGAGTACGCGCAGGTGATGAAGATGCTGGGCAACGGCCGCCTACAGGCGTACTGCTTCGACGGCCGCCAGCGCCTCTGCCACATCCGGGGTAAGCTCCGCAAGAAGGTCTGGATCAACGCCGGAGACATCGTCCTCGTCGGCCTGCGCGACTACCAGGACGACAAGGCGAGCCAGCCAGCTATCCATCCGTGCAACTCCCCCCCCCCCCAGCTAGAGCAGAGTCCATACCTGTGGGGGGAGGCATACATGCAACTGGGGGGGTTGCCACCCACCCACTCGGAATTTTACCCCTACCCAGTCCCCCCCCCCTCAACGCTCTCCCCCCCCCCCCAGAATTTTCCCGAAGTTTTCCAACTTGTCTACAACTATAGAAAGCAGTGTATTTTTCGTCTTTTTCAATGTTTTTCACCGTACAACAGCTAAAGAACGCTGTTTAGACCCCACTTCAAAAACCCGGTTACATGTATGATGGGGGGTAAATGTCTCTTTGGGAAGGCGGGGGTGCAGAGAACCAAATGTGGGGGTAGATGTCCAGGATCAGGGTGTACGCGTCAGCGTACAACCCTAATATGTGACGACTTGCGCGCGCGAGAATTCGGATTTTTGATCGCCTATAACTTTTGATTGGCTGAACCGATTTCGGCGCGTTATGGGTCAAAAGAAGCGCACTCATCGGGGGACCGTACGTGCCACAGCGCGTTGCAGTATTGCTGCGCGTTAAAGGGGTACGCCCGAAAATGTTTCCGAAAAGTGTCTTTTTTTTTTTTCGTGTTCTCCTCCCAGTTTTTGGAGCGCCACTCGCTAGTGCCGTGGGCAATTGGAATGAAACTTGGCATGTGTAAGCGACCCATGATGGCAATTTTGCATACCAAAGGAATCGTCTCTGCGTCCTACCAAACTCGAGATATCGCCGATTTTATGCGTTTTTTCGGACATAGTCGTTTTTTTGGGGTGGTTTCTACCAAGAGTAAATCTCAAAAAACTACCCAATTAACCCCCAATTTTTTTTTGATTTTCTTGAACAGTTGCTTATGGAAAGTTTATGCCAAGTCACTGAACCTAAAACTTCGCCTCCGATAATGAGTTATTAGCAATTAAAAATATCGGCCAAAAAGTTTGTCCTTAATGGGCGCGCTAACGGCTTATCACAGAGCTTTGCTATAAAGGAAAAAGTTGTTCGGCATGACCTGGAATAGACCCCTTTTGACAATTGGACCAAATTGAACGCACCAAAATGCCTCTCCCCATTATACCGAAAACGAAAAATGGCGATATTTTGGTGTGGTTACGTCGGAGGGCATTAACATCAATAATAAAGTTGATTGCCCTTCGATGGCGAACATTTAATTCCTTGAAGTCAACATGATCCGACGCACCAAAATATTTTCACATCCGGAATAATCGATAAATATCGATATGGGTAGGTCAGATCACTTTGGCTAAAACACGGGAATTGACCGCCTGCACGTGTTGATTATTTTGATTCTTTACACCGCTATGCTCCGACGAACCAATATGGCACTGCAGATGTGCACGCACGCACACACACCATCAAATCGGCTGCTTCACAAAAAAACCTCGATGTGGGTACGTCGCATCACTTCGGCTAAAACACAAAAGTTGACCGCCTAGTTATAGCGATCATTTTGATTCTTTACATCACTATGCTACGATGCAGCAATATAGCACAACTGCACACGCACGCACACACACACACACACACACAATTATCCGCAGTGGCTTCTGTTTGTAGTTTCTCTGCATGCTGTGCCATTTGCTGATAGGTCATCCTGCTTTGTATCATTTGCATGACAATTAGTTGTGTACAACTTTGGTCAATGAAAAATACATGCATACCTATTTTCAATCCACATGCTCACATTCTATACGATGAGTGTCTCCTACTGCACTCGAGGGATTCTACCAAGCATGCTACATATGTCATACATGAATGGTACATATGTCGTGCTGGCGTGCGTGCGTACGTGCATGCATGTGTGCATGCGTGCATGCGTGTGCCTGTATAGGTTTTATGCATCGATGTTTGTCTTACGAAAAAACACTGTATTAAGGAAAAATTTGCAGGTGGCTGCAAAAAAAGGTGAATATGTGACGCTCTTTTGTTGGAGCCCAGTTTGAAAAAGAGGGGTATCAATTAAGGCATGCCTCATTTATGTATAGCCACTAATGCTTTGCAGCTGATCAACTTCAGTTTGAACAAACTGTGTATAAAAACCAAACCAAACACAGCAACACGTCACATATTCGGCATTTTTTTTGTGTGAGCCATCTCACTCACCCAAAATGCAACAGCAATCCTTTCACATCTCATCTATCTCTGGTCATTACCATCGACCTGGCACAGCCAAAGTTCCTACATAAATAATTGGCACCTTGCTAACATTTGTGAGATGTGGATTGCCACTACAGTTCAGTTAGTGATGTGTAGGTATACATACGGTACTGGCTCCATTCGTCATTTCCTTTTTGGCATTTACCCAATAACGCACTGTTCCTATACAACGTGTTTGCGTGCGTACGTGCGTGCGTGCGTTCGTGCGTGCGTGCGTGCGTGCGTGCGTGCGTACATCTGCATAGTGGTCCATGTGCAAGACCCTGGGGTCCTTCCTGCCTGTCTCGCAACCACGTGGGATTGAGTCATGCGGCATATGTGAATGCAGGGTGTTCCAGTCCAGTTAGGTCCTATAATTGCCACTGCTCCTTTCTATGCACACGAACACAAAAAAATGCCGAATATGTGACGTGTTGCTGCGTTTGGTTCGGTTTTTATACAGAGTTTGTTCAAACTGAAGTTGATCAGCTGCAAAGCATTAGTGGCTATACATAAATGAGGCATGCCTTAATTGATACCCCTCTTTTTCAAACTGGGCTCCAACAAAAGAGCGTCACATATTCACCTTTTTTTGCAGCCACCTGCAAATTTTTCCTTATGGGACATTCTTCACAAAAACAGCGTCTAAATTGGTGCTTTTCTGGTCAAAATAGGTCCCCCAAGTTCCGTTGTTTAGCTGTTTTTGGTCATAAAACACTGAAAGTGCGCGCAAGAACACTTTTATTTGCTCGCTGTCATGGTTTTGTTTTGCACGGGCTGAGACAACTTTGGAAAAATCTTTGGAGGGGGGGGGGGCATTCCGGGGAAGGGAACCCTCCATCCAAGGGCTCTCCAACCAGTTACTACACCTACGCTGAGCTGCTGAGTCATTGTCTGACGCGTGCAGGCGGACGTGATCCTCAAGTACAACGGGGACGAGTCGCGGAACCTGAAGGCTTACGGGGAGCTGCCCGAGAACGCCAAGATCAACGAGACGACGGACGAGGACCCCGAGATCGTGTTCGGAGAGGTCTCGGACGAGGACGAGGAGGAGGGCGGGGGCAAGGGCGCCGACGAGGACGAGGACGCCGACAGCGAGGACGACGGACGCGTGCGCATGGACGGCAAGGTCGTCAAGCAGGTGAGCTCTGCTGAGGAGGAATTTTGACGACTTGGGCCGTTTGGCCACTGTAAACGGCGCGAGCTGATGCGGGCCGTGCGTAAAGAAGACGACACAATGTATAATGGCCGTTGTTTTTACCGATTAGTCAAAAAAATGGTCGGCTGACCCCCCCCCCAGTGTCAATGTCATCCCCCCCCCTTCCAGTCGGCCTGACCGGGTTGCCCGCCCGGTATGGCCCAAAGGGGTTGCCCGCCCTTTCCCAACTGTGCGACCATCCGTGTTAAACCTGCTTTTGGGGGGGGGTACCTGTAACTGGGGGTTACCCTCCCCACTCTTTTTTCAACACCCCGACACCCCAGTATTTTCTCAAGGCATTTGCACCCTGTATTTGACCCTATTTATACCCATTTTTGACCAAAAAGTACCAGTATAACTCAAAAAATGGCCGGTCACCACCCTCCCCCCACTTTTTGCTCCACCCCCCCCCCCCCCAGAATTCGACCGTTTACCCCCCCCCCACTCTTCCAGAACCGGGCGCAGGTAGGGGGGGGGGGCGTCTCAGTCGCAGCCGGGGTGGGAGGTCGAACCCCCGACGGCGAGCGCCGCCCTACTACTGAGCTAGTAGCTCTCAATTACGCTCTGACGACGGTGTCAGTCGACATTTTCTAACTGGCAGAACCGCCTCATCGACATGCCGTCGAGCTCGAGCGACGAGTCGGACCCAGAGCTGGACGCCGAGCTGGCCGCCTCGAAGAACTAAGCGTCCCCCCCCCCCCAAAAAAAAACTCCCCAAAGCGAATGACGTGTGATGATGAGACAAGACGAAATTCTTCCCCACTCGAGGCGCTGTGTCTGTTTTCCGCACTCTGTCTCTATCGGACTGCTGTTTTTCTCTCCGCTGGGGAAAAATTCGCTGAAATAAATTCGACCGTGGCGGACAGCGTGTGTACGACTTCGAGGAATCTCACGCACAGTTCGCAGCTCGACGACGCGACCAGGCCCAGGAATGAGCAGAGCGAGCCCAGCACCGACCGGGTGATGCCGCGAGGGTGTGAAGAGAAGAACCGCCACCGCATCACTGCTGTATGGAATGATACTATTGGAGATTGGAGGAGCACTCTAGGGCTGGAATATGTTCCGACTGGACTGGTCAGCACGAGCAGACTGACGGCGACGATGTACTCGATATTCCAGGTGCTCACGAGCGACAGCAGCAGTGTCGCGCTCTTGCGCGTCCAGTAGGGATCAGCATGGGCCGGGCCGGCCTGGAATTCCAGGGCCGGGCCGGGCCGGGGCTGCGTTTTGAGGGTGCGGGCCGGGCCGGGACGGGCCGGGCCGGGACGGGCCGGGCCGGGACGGGCCGGGCCGATATGTGCAGGCCCGGGCCGGGCCGATATTGCCGATTTTATCCGATTATCGATTGATTTTCTTGGAAATGGGCCACAAATTTTGTGCCCTATAGGCGCTTTAACGGTACATCGCAGCGCTTCGCTGTAAAGGAGAAAGTTGGTCGCCATGACATGACTTGTGTTACTTTCAACAATTGGACCAAATTGGACCCACCAAAATACCTCCCCCCATTGTATCGTTAACGGAAATTGGCGATATGTCGGTGTGGTTAGGTCAAATGGCCTAAACATCAATAATAAAGTTGATTGCCCTTTGATGTAGAACATTTCATTCCTTGAAGTCAACACGATCCGACGCACCAAAATATTTTCACTTCCGGGATAATCGATAAATATCGATATGGGTAGGTCGGATCACTTTGGCCAAAACACAAAAGTTGACCGCCTGCACGTGCAGATCATTTTGATTCTTTACACCGCTATCCTCCGATGAACCAATATGGCACTACAGATGTGCACGCACGCACGCACACCAACAAATGGGCTGCTTCGCAAGAAACTTGATGTGGGTAGGTCCGATCACTTTGGCAAAAACACAAAAGTTGACCGCCTAGTCATGGTGATCATTTCCATACTTTACATCACTATGTTCTGACGCAGCAATATAGCACAAGTCACAACTGCATGTGCATGCACGCATGTATGTCTGCTAGGCGTATGTATGCATGTACCGTAAATCCTCCAATACAGCCCCCCCTCCAATAGTGCCCCCCTCCAATAGTGCCCCCGGGTACGGCAAGGTTGAAATAATAGAGCCCCCCCCCACCAATAGTGCCCCCGGGGGTAAGGGGTATGTTGTGCCATATGCTTTTTATGGGCAAAAATATAGTGGTAGGTACATTTATATCGTGTATACACACTACTACTAACCAATAATAGTACGTTTCAGCAACTATTAGCGGTAAATCAACCATTAAATGTGGCAAAAGTGATCAAAATCACCGAAAAATCGGCAATTTTGACAGCAAAGCTAGCATTACCAATCAAAATTTTTAGGTTGAAATAATAGAAGCCCCCCCTCCAATAGTGCCCCCCCTCCAATAGTGCCCCCGGGTAAGGAGAGGTTGAAAAATAGTGCCGCGGGGGCACTATTGGAGGATTTACGGTATGTTCAATTTTGCCTTGTTCGATTCAGTCACAGGTACATTGTGTGTGAACCTATGTCAGTGAACGTCTGTGTGCATATGTGCGTGCGTGCGTGCGTGCGTGCGTGCGTACGTGCGTGCGTTCAAGCGTGCGTGCGAGCACGTGAGCGTGCGTTTGTGTGTGCGCCATGCGTGCATGCTTGCATGCGTTGAATTACAGAAACCCCTTCATCTTTCGAAAAAACACTGTATTAAGGAAAAATTTGCAGGGGGCTACAAAAAAAGGAGAATATGTGACACTCTATTGTTGAAGTCCAGTTTGAAAAGAAGTGGTATTAAGGCATATACCCCCACTGATTTCTAGCCACTTCCGTATTGCAGCTGATCAACTCCACTTTGAACAAACAATGTATAAAATCCGAACCAAGCACAGCAACAAGTCACATATTCGGCGATTTTTGTGCGAGCCATCTCACTCAGCCAAGCCAAAACGACGCAAACTCATATCTCATCTCTCTCAGACGTTGTCATTGCCCATGTCCATGGACCTGAAACAGCTAAAGTTCCTGCCGAATCAATTGGTCCCCTGCTAAAACTTTTGCAATGTTGGTTGTTGATGATGTACAGTTGGTGATGTCGATGTGTAGGCGAGAGGCACATATACGTACAACAATCCTGCTCCATTCCCTTCCGGCATTCCACCCAATGATGAACAGTTCGTATAACATTTGTGTAGTGCCCTAATGCTTGCATGAGTGCTGCGTGCGTGCGTGCGTGCGTGCGTGCGTCTGTGCACGTGTACGTGCGTGTGTGCGTGCGTGCATGTGTACGCAAGTGCGTGCGTACATGCGTACGTGCGTGTGCATGGGGTTCCATAGGGCGTGTGCTAATTTCTCGCACTCAATCTATGTAAATGTCAGTCAGTTCCAGTTGCAGCAATTTTCGCTGCACATTTCCTTCCATTGCAAGCGAGCACAAAAATCGCCGAATATGTGACTTGTTGCTGTGCTTGGTTCGGATTTTATACATTGTTTGTTCAAAGTGGAGTTGATCAGCTGCAATACGGAAGTGGCTAGAAATCAGTGGGGGTATATGCCTTAATACCACTTCTTTTCAAACTGGACTTCAACAATAGAGTGTCACATATTCTCCTTTTTTTGCAGCCCCCTGCAAATTTTTTCTTAATCTGATTTTATCCAGATAGGTATCACATAGCAAAATGTGTATCAAAATGTGTATTGCGTATAGAGTGAGTGAGTGATTTTGCACCTGTTGCCTCTTGCGCTGAGTTTTTCCATCGTGCGTGGTTTGTTGATTGTTACGGTGAGTCTCTAGTTCAAATTTCGGGCGGCAATATTTCGGACCGAATCGGGCGCGTCGCTTCTCGTTCAAACGCGTAATCTGCTGTGTATTTGTGCAGCCGCTCTGTGGTAACACTTGACACAGGCTTTAAACCTTTGTGTACTTATATTCGCCAACCAACCAACCAACTCAACCATGCTCGCTTCGGGTGTCGAAAATGTGCGCTTGAGTAACGACAAGGAGAACGCCGTCGACGGCGCCATTTGCCCCGCCTCTCCCAAGAAGCGCCCGCCCACCAGCGAAGCCGTGGCGGCCGGTCGGCATCCGGTGGGGCGCCTTCAGAACACCATCATCCATCCTTGTGTTGCTTTTTAATAAAAAAGTAGTAAATTTCGCAGTCAAGTCCTCAGAAGACGGCGCGTCGGGCCGCGGAAGAGCAGTCGGCAGCGGAGGACGATTTTGTGGAGCCCCTGCTGCGGGAGAACCCGCGTCGCTTCGTCGTCTTCCCCATCGAGTACCACGACATCTGGCGCATGTACAAACAGGCGGAGGCGTCCTTCTGGACCGTTGAAGAGGTTCGAAACAGGGCATTCATTTTATGTGTCGGCGCAACAGTGGCGTAGCCAATAGCCACACCCCCCCCCCCCCCCAAAAAAATGCAACAGAGTCCTCCCTCTGTTCAAAACTCAATGTATGCGTCAATTTTGCCGAAAATATGCTGGACTTTAACGTGACTATTCTAGTCGACAGTTCTGATATTTTTTCCAGCAGTCAAACCATATGTGAGCTCGCGTCAACGGGGGGTGGGGGGGGGGGATTTCACCCTCTCCCTGGCTATAGCCGTCCCGCTTTTTTGCGGGAGAGAGGCCATCGCCATCCTGGATAAATTGCGGGAAACCCTCTCTCAATATTAAAAACATGGGTAAAGATGCGTGTGTTTTGCTTCCTTTTCAGTGTAGTGTGACCCAAAAACGCCTGAAAAGTGCTATTTAGACCTTGTTTTGACCCATTTTAGACCAAAAAGTACCCGTTTTACACGTTTTTATGGTGCAACATCCTCCACTTTGACCAACCCTTACAAATTTTTCGATCCTGGTCATCTTATCCGAGATGGCTCTAGGACCCCCCCCCCCCCCTCAAAACCCCCAGAGACCCCCCTGGCTTTTGGCCCAATCTACACCTATGAGTCAAACTGCAGAACAAAATTCTGGCCGGCTGCGCCATTTGGTTAGAGGGTGGTGTAAACGCATATGCCGCAAGTTTCAACACGCCTCCAGGTGGACCTGACTCGCGACACAGTCCACTGGCAGTCGTTGACGGACGACGAGAGGCACTTCATCTCGCACGTGCTCGCCTTCTTCGCCGCCTCCGACGGCATCGTCAACGAAAACCTCGTCCGTTGGCCCCCATGAAGTGCTCTGCTTGACCACGACACGACGTCCTGGCGGTGCTCGCTTGCAGGTGGAGCGGTTCTCGCAAGAGGTCCAGGTGACGGAGGCGCGCTGCTTCTACGGCTTTCCAGTCGCCATCGAGAATATCCACTCGGAGATGTCCAGCCTCCTCATCGACACCTACATCAAGGACCCGGTGCAGAAGTTAGTGGTCCTCGCTGTCAGCGGCCCCTCCCCCCCCCCCCCCAACCCCGAAACAGCGACAAGTCCTCAGGCCCATTTTCCAAATACAAATGCCTGCCAAGCTGTATTTAGTGCACGGTTCATGGGCACCCCTGATCCCCCTCCTTCCTTGTAATATGCCTTGAGAAGGTAATTTCGATACTGGAGATTTCTGTCCCATCCCATTCTGTGTGTGTGCGTGTTTGCTTGCTGGCGCGCGTGCGACGGCTCTGTCGTCGACAGCCATGATTCCCCCCTTGGGGAGCCGCCCCCCCCCCCCCCAAGATCGAGCTGACTGGGTCTCATCTCATCTCTCACTAGCAGCGGTCAGTCAATTGTAGGGAGATCCCCCTCCCCCCTCTTTCTGGAGCCAGCCCCCACCCCCAAGATCGAGCTGACTAGGTCCCCCATCTCTCACTGGCAGCTAGCAGAGAGAGGGCCCGCGATCATAGAAGCGGCCCACGCACAAACACCTTGCGTCCTCCCCAGGGAGTACCTGTTCAACGCGGTGGAGACGATGCCCTGCGTGCGTCGCAAGGCCGAGTGGGCGATGCGCTGGACGGCGGACCGACAGGCGTCGTTCGGCGAACGCCTCGTCGCCTACGCCGCCGTCGAGGGCATCTTCTTCAGCGGCAGCTTCGCCTCGATCTTCTGGCTCAAGAAGCGCGGCCTCATGCCCGGCCTGACCTTCTCCAACGAGCTCATCTCCAGAGATGAGGTCGTCTAGGACCGCCCCCCCCCCCCTCCAGAGAAATTGGTGCAGTTTTGAGTGGAAAATTGCGTTTTTAAAGGCAGCGGCTGCAATTTCTAAAGTCGCAATAGTCGAACCCGTCTACACCACTTTTGTGCGGTGTTTCCGTTGGTTGTTTTTGTAGGAAAATTTCGCGATTATTTTTGGAAATGTCAGCCTCAGCGACTAATCTCCCAAATCCCTCTTTTCCCGTCTTCCTATGTTGGTGTTGGACACTCTGCCCTGTGGGTCAGTGTATGCTCTAGTGGCAGAGAATCTGCCTCTTCCGCGCACGGTTCTGGGTTCGATTCTTGATGGAGCCACTAGATCGAGGACTTCCCTCTCAGTGTCTTTGTCAAGTCATGCGGCTCGAGACAGGAAGGAGTCATGGAGCTGGGTATGCTATATTGGGCATTGACGGCCTCCTAGCGTTGCCACTGCTAATCCAACAACAACACCAAAAACATCGTCAGGGCCTGCACTGCGACTTCGCCTGCCTGCTCTATCAGCACCTCGTGCGCAAGCCCTCCCCGGAGCGCGTCCGGGCCATCATCGAGGAGGCGGTGGTCATCGAGCAGCAGTTCCTCACCGACTCCCTGCCCGTCGACATGATCGGCATGAACTGCCGTCTCATGTCCCAGTACATCGAGTTCGTGGCCGACCGACTGCTCGTTGAGCTGGGCGTCGACAAGGCGAGTAGGGGCCTGTCTGCACGCTCGCGGCGTACTGTACTGGACCGGGCAAGGGGAGAATGGTTGGCAAAATGGGCACTTTTCGTTGAGGCGAATGGCGTTCGCGATATTCCTCTGTGTGTGTGTGTGTGCGTGTGTGCGTGTGTGTGTCGTCTGGTGGGAGAGCCCTCGGGTTTGGGGCTGATGGCGTGTCGACAGCATACCTGCAGCCTGCTCAGAACTGGGGGTGGGGTTGGGGGTTTACGCACACCCCCTCCCCCAACCCTCTCCCCCCCAGGTTTTCCTAAACCTCCATCCAACCCCCCACCCGGAATTTCTGGAAACTTTACTACCTACTTTAATAAAACATAAATGTGTTATTTTCAGTGTTTTTTTTTATTAAAAATCTACCAAAAATTGCCTATTTTTCTTTCCCAGACCCTTCCGTTTTTTTTCCCGACCCACCACCCCTCCAGAAAGTGCTCGAATCCTCCCCAGGTCCATTTCCCGGTTACAGGTATATATGTCTGGGAGGACCAGGGGTGGTCTAAATGTCGAAAATTCGGGCAGCAGTAGACGCGTCCACGTTGCAGGTATACGGCGTGGCGAATCCGTTCGCCTTCATGGAGAACATCTCGCTCGAGGGAAAGACGAATTTCTTCGAAAAGCGCGTCGCCGAGTACCAGAAGGCGGGCGTCATGAACGCTTCCGCCCAAGTGCGCGAATTCACCACCGAGGCTGACTTCTGTTCTGCCCCCACACCGTTCTGTCGAAAACTCCCCGTCTCACTCTCTCGCTCTCTCTCTGTCGCTCTCGTCTCACTGTCACTCGCTAGCTAATGTGACGCGCTTCGCTCTGTCTCTTTCCCTACGCGTCCATTGGTGCGGGTGCACGCACCTCTGCTGGACCAATCAATGCGCGCGCGCGCGCTGTGCAGAGCTGGTGAGGTGCAGTGCAGCCCTCCCTCCCCTACCGGCAGTGCGTCGAAACGCCGCCTGACGCGAACCCAAACAGTTGGCAGACGCGCAGTAATAGTAGCGCGGTAATAGGAAAGAAACGCGATATTCCATTGCCATCAATGGCGCAGCGGTGTCTGTGGCTGGCGCTGCTTGTCGGTGTCGGTGCCTGCTGCGCCCAGACGGACAAGAGG
Source organism: Paralinhomoeus sp. GSCO2_6 (assembly GCA_030248085.1). NCBI lineage: Eukaryota > Metazoa > Nematoda > Chromadorea > Monhysterida > Linhomoeidae > Paralinhomoeus > Paralinhomoeus sp. GSCO2_6. The sequence continues at coordinate 23,305 of JASAMY010000869.1, read as the reverse complement.
GTGCTGCTGACGGCGCACGCCTTCTTCCGCAGCCACACGTGGTTCATGTACGATATGGCGCGCGAGTTGCTGGAAGACGGATACGAGGTCACAGTCGTCCGCTGGGCTCTCCAGTCCGAGGGATCGGAACTGGTTCCCGCCTTGCCGGAGTCGGTTTTCGTCGCCTGCCGACACGACAGATCCGCGAGTAGCGCAGATCTCTTTGTCGTTGATGGATTAGGGGCAACGCTAAGAGGCCGTCAATGGCCTTGGATCCGTCCAGAATCGAACCCAGGACCGTGCGCGCACCAGGCCGACTCTCCTCCGCTGGGCCGTACGCTGCCCCAGCGCAGAGGTTCTGCTGTCGACGCAGGCCGCCCGCGGGCGTGGACGTCGTCGAGCTGTGGGGCGCCGTGAGCGAGCCGGCGACGCAGCAGTTCGCCCTGGCGACCATCGACGCGATGCTCTGGGACGCCCAGTACGAGTGGCGCAGCGCCTGGCTCGACGTCATGGCCCACGGCGGCCGGCTCGCCTTCTCGCCCGTCTTTGACGAGCAGCACCCGCGCAACGCGGCGGCCGTCGCTGCGCTGGCCAGCGCCAACTTTTCCCTGATCCTCACCGACGTCAACAACCAGGCTCGGTGTCTTTTTTATACACTGTTTCTGTTTTACTGTTCTTTTTCATACAGCCGTGGACGTGGCTGCTGGCCGAGCGACTGGGCGTGCCCTACCTGGCGGTGGAGCTGAACGTGGGCACGTACAAGCTGGACTCGGCCGTGGGGCTGCCCGTGCCCTTCGCCTACGTGCCGGACTGGGCGGGCGCCTACTCGGACCGCATGAGCGTGGGGCAACGACTCGGCAACGCCGCCGACCACCTGGTCGCCTCGGGCTACTCCTTCTGGTGGACGGTGGAGACGGCCGCCTGGACGCTGGGCCGTTGGCCGCGCACCGAACTCCGGCCCAGCCTTACGGGCAAGATGGACCATGACTTCTTCGACTTCCCCAGGCCGCGCGTGCTCGCCAACAAGTACATGGGACTCAAGAGAAGGGTCGGAGCACGGTTCACAAAGTTCGTGTGGAAATCACGCTCTGTTCGGAGCGTAATTTGGCTGCAGGTTGGTAAACGGGTGACGACAACTGTCCAAGCGAAAACTCGACCAACGATCGTGCTGAGTCCGACGACGATGGGCAAAGGCGACGCGACGCCCGCTTGGATGCGTCGCGTCTTTACGGACACTTTCCACAAGTGACCGTTCTGTGTATCAGTCAGCGGAGCGGCTTCAAATTTGCGTCCGTTCCATTGTTTTAGATTCGACGGCGTCGACTTCGTGTGGCGCACCAGTCGACAGGAAGACAACGCGACGGACGGCAACATTCTTTTCAAACGCTGGATCGACTACGATCGATTGCTGAGTGAGTCCAGCGCATTCCGTTGGGCGACCACTCCCAATGCCCCGCGCTCTCGCTTAGACGAGCCTTCGACTGCCGGCTTCATCACGCACGCGGGCCTCAACGCTATACTGAAGTGCATGCGCTACGGCAAGCCGATGATTGGTCCGTGACGGCCACAAATGAGCGGCAAGGAGGGGCGTGACTTACTGGGACGGGCCCTAGTCAAAACTCAACCCCCACCCCGCGAATTGTTTCTATATTCTATTCAACTCTCCAGGCTGATAGAACTGCATCCTGCTACGCAATGACCAAAAACACCAAAATAACGCTATTTCGAGCTGCTTTGACCAAAGCAAGTACCATAAAACACGTTATCTTGGGGCGCTTTTTCCTGTTGTGAACCGCTTCTAAGCCTCCCCACTTTTGAGTTCTGGGAGCACTCCCCCCCCCCCGCACTCGGCGTGAAGCGGGTTAGGTACATGCATGCGCTGGACAAGATTGCAATGTCGGCAGTCGACCCATTGCTGTTGACAGTGATCCCTCTTGCGGTCGACCACTACGCGAACAGCGCGCGCGCGGTCGCGCAGGGCGTCGCCATCGAAGTCGACAAGCGGCAGCTGGAGGTCGACAGGTTGTCGTCGGCCATCCGTCGCCTTCTCGATCCCGCCGACAGGTGACGCATTTCGGCAATTGTCGCGGCACTATTTTGGTGCGTCGAGTTTAGCGTCGTGTTGCGGTCGGAAAAAGCGGCGCGCATGCTGGACGACGCGTCGACGGTGACGGAACGAGGCTGGGCCGGCCATTGGGTTGGGTACATGCGTCGACATCGGCACCGACTCCACCGTCTCGCTCCGACGGGGCGGCGGCTCTCTCTCGTCCAATACTTTCACTTGGACGTGCTCGCTGCGCTATTGTCCACTCTGTGCCTGACGTTTAGGCGCTGATCCGTTGTTCACTTGGGATTCTCTGTGTTATGTCATGTTGTGTTTTGAGTTGTGTTATGTCAATGAGATGAATGCTGGAGACGCTCCCTCTTTCGAACCAAAACCGGATTTCTGGGTGCTCTCGTCTTCACAAAAGCTGCCAAAACCCACGAAGGTACGTACACGCGTCTAGCATCTAGACTGTTGACAGGTTCAAGGTCGTAGTTGTTCTGCGGGGCCCAGAACCGGAAACGCCGATCGGTTTATATCTCGCTTTCTTCGGCTTTTGCTTAGACTTGCAGCAGCGGCGGGTATGCCACAGCTCCGTAGGGTGGTGGGGCGCCAGTCACCGTCAGGGGCCCCTGACTCTGGCGGGTCTCGACAAGCAGCGAACGGTAGTAGACTTGGAGGACGTGGAATGCCCAGAGGCTGCAGAGCAGGGCCAACAGCACGATGCACAGTACCACGAGACGCACGGTGCAAATGTCTAAACCACAACGGCAATGCGCTGCGACTCGACTGACTAGGTAATGGTGAAGAAAATTTGTTTCTACCGACGCACCGAGGTCGTCGTCGAGCGCGTCGTCGTAGAGCCAGCTACAGAGCAGACCGTAGAGCAGTCGAGAAAACGTCAGGATGGTCAGCGTCAACGCGAGGGTGCCCAGCGTGATCATTATGGCCACCTGTAAACGCCGCCAAGCTCTTGCGGGGCGAAACGAGAACTGATGGTGCGAGGCCCGAGGACAAGACGGTGCCTGAAGCGTGAGACGGGCGAAGAGGCAGGAGGGCGGTCCGCCTTGGCGGACGGCCACCCAGAAGGCGCAGACGACCAACACCAGCATGACCCACAACAGCATCGACATCGCCGTCTCGGCCAGTCCCACGGGCGCCTCCCAGTCGACGTGCACGTTGGTCTCGCCTTGCGCGTGGCCATGATGGACCTTCTACAAGCGCCACAAGCAGATTGCGTGTTTCCGAAAACGTTGGTAACGCGCGTGGTGCACCATGCCGACGGGGTATGCGAGAGCCTTGTCGGCGCCTTTGGGCATGACGACGTAGTCGACGCTCTCCCCGTAGAAGGCCTCGGTGCTGACCGCGGTCAATGTCGCTTTCACGTGTCGACCGCGCGGCAGGAACAACAGGGCCACGTAGAGCGAGAAGAGTACGAGCAGGATTATGTCGGCGACGAGCACGAGTTTTGCCGCATTCTGAGAGAGAGAACGAAAAAAGGTTGGACTTCGCAGAGGTCGCACAATTGTCGAGCGAACTCTGGTTTTGATTCGGCCGCAGCACAGTCGAACGGTCGTCTCGTCGGACTTGACGGTCGGCAAGTCTCCCTGTCCTTCTGCCTTGTCGACGGTGGTAGCCATTGTCTTCGAAACTTTTCGAAATTCGAAATTTTGTCCGAAAACTGGCCACTCACAAGAAAGTGCGTCTCTCGCTCACTCAGTGTGCTGCAGCGGCGTCGACTCTGCTCGAGGACTGCACAACAACCGTCTTCTTCTTGTGAAAGACTAAGAGACTACAAGACTTTGCTGCGGCCGACGGCGCGCAGTGTAATGTCACATGCGTTTGCTGCAGTCCATCAGTTCCCTGGTTCGCAGCGAACCCCACCCAACCTTTCTGTTCCACCCGCAACGCGGCACACACATCGGCAGGGGCGCGAGCACGAGGCATGAGGGCGAGAGGCAGCGCTTCCCCGCTGACATCGGACACGATCAATACCTAATTTTGCCGTCGGCGGGCGCAGCATTCGTCGGAGCGGAAAACAACACACGGGGCGACACGCGTTACGTCACCAAACAAGGCGCGACGACCATTCCGCAGCTGTCGACAGCCACCACACTGTTCGCTGGTGCGAGCTGTTTCGCCGTCCGCTCCCATCAATCTCTGCTCCGATGGGGTTCGCGCAGCCGCTCGCCCCCGTTTTTTTTTCCGGCCGAAAAGCCAGCAGGAGCGCTCGCTGCCGCTTCAGGAGACGACAGGCTCGTCGGAGCGTCACCTTGATCCGATGAGAACAAGGCTCGGTTCACCACGCCGCCGACAATCGCTCAGGGCCTTCCGAGTGACTTCCGTTGTCGGAGCCGCTCCAGACGCGTCCGAGATCAATAGTTGCGATGCGAGGAGTGGCCAAAGAGAAAGCCAGCGACTCTTTTCTTAAGAGCGATGTTGTTGCGCCCCACCGTCATTCACTTTCAGAGTGCGTTTAGTCGATGGGAAGTTGTGCTGTGCACAGTGTGCCACGGATGCGCGAAAAACCTTCTTTTCCGTCGGTTATTAGAGCTGTAGGTAATTTTCTAGCGGCGCACGCAATTTTCAGGTCATTTGTCACAATTTCACGCGCCGAAGAAACCCACGCGCAAGAAATTAGGGAATGCGAATCTCTTTGGCATTTCGCTCAGGGATTTAGCGGAATTAGCGATGGACCCGTGTATGTGGGCGAACGAGAGTGTCACGTTCTCGCGAATAGAGGCACGCTCATGGATTATACAAGCGCGTGTGTCGGCGGATAATGAGAGAGGCTGGGCGCGAGCTCGCTTTACTCGGCTGTTCCAGCCCCCGCGCGGCTAATAGGATTGCGTGTCGCGCTCCGACCTCACCGCGTCTCGCTTCAATTAGCGGTCGCCGTCCTCCCCTTTCTAGTCTCCAATTCCGCCGTCGTCTGCCGACAATGTCGACTCTCGGCAGCAGCGCGTCGACGGACGCAGCGCCGGCCGCCGCCGCGCGCTCCTCCACGATGACGGCCGTGGTCGAGCAGCTGCGGGACGAGGAGAAGCTGCTGCTGCGCCAGACCTGGGCCGTGCTGGCCATGCGCAAGGAGCAGTGGGCCACCCGCGTCTTCCAGATGATCTTCGACCTCTGTCCAGAGGCCAAGTCCATGTTCCGCTTCCCGCCCTCCGATTACGACCGACGCAAGCCCAAGTCGGCAGAGTTCACCTTTCACGCGATGCGCTTCCTCCAGGCGGGTTCCCTTCCTTGGTCTTAGAACAATTCGAATAATATGAGAAAAATGCGTTTGCACAAGTGCAATAACATATAAGATGAACAGATAGATACCAATATCGAAAATAAATCAAAAGCAGCGTGAAATCGATTTGATCGTGATTCGTCGATGCTAGCTGTCGGCTGGTAGCGGCCTGCATCGTTCTCCTTACGCCTGAACATTCTTAGACCAAAACACAAAACAAAATAAACTTTAATTGTAGAAAATAAATTTTCTATTAAAATTAGTCGACCCTAGGTGTTTCGGCCCTCTGTGTCTGTCTGCTGCTGGGTAGAACATGAAAAATAGTCGGATAGAGAACCGTGACGCAGGTGACCGTGACGGCCGGTGTCCGAAGTAAATCGCCGGCGTGCTTAATCAACAAAATTGTATGCACCGCACCGCACCAACACGGTGAAGATTAAAGTGATGAAGAGAGGTCAAAGTGTTATTGGTAAAACGCTCTTTGCCCGTGCAAATTATGGAAAGGCGTCCCATCTCATTTATCGTAGCGGTGCAATACTACCTTTAGTCCGTCGTAGCCTGTATGGCAATACATGCTGCGCCCACGAGCGAGAAACGTCGACAGACAGAAGTACGCGGGCGGCACTTGTTTCAGTTTAACTGCGCACATGAAAATACACAAAACCGGCGAATCAGTTTTTTTTTGTTTCATTTCGGTCGTTCATAAACCCTCGAGTGTTCGTTGCAGGTGGTGGAGACGACGGTGGAGGGCCTGGACGACGGCCGGAGCCTGGAGCCGGTGTTGGCCAATCTGGGCCAGGTGCACGTGCGTGTCAAGGAGCGGCACGGCTTCAAGCCCTACTACTGGTCGGTGTTCGTCGAGTGCACGCTCTACCACATCCGCCAGATGCTGGAGCTGCTCGAGGAGTTCGACGAGCGCATCGACGAGATCGTCGTCCTCTGGCGCATCACGCTCATGGCCATCGTCAAGGCCATGACCGAGTCCTACTACAGCAAGCAGCTGCTCAACTGCCAGCGGCGGCGCGAGGAGCGCCAGCAGGGCTCGGGCCGTCGTCGGCTCGTGCTCGGCAACGGCGCCGTGCCGAGGGCGAGGGCCGAGGAGGCGCCGCTCGACGAGGACGTGGAGGAGGCGCCGGTCGACGTCCACGTCGCGAAGACGACGACCGACGCGGACGCCGGCTCCGTCACCGAGGCCGCCTTCCGACATCGAGCCGAGTCGGCCTCGGCGGCCTCTTCCGCGTCGTCGGGGAGCGCAGAGAGTCGGCGCATCCGGCGGCTCGTTATTCGTCCCATAGACGCCGACAACGACGACGATGGCGACGACGACGCCGATGACGACGCCGACGGGCAAAACTATGCCTCGGCCTCGGCAGTACAGAACCAGACTGGGCCGCCGCCAGCCACGACTTCTGCCAACCCTGTCAGCGTCTAGCGATTGCCGATTCGGCAAAAGCGGTTTCCGTCACGCTTTACTGTTCTTGAGCAAAGAAACTTTGAACGCGGTGATTCTCTAATTCTGTTAGTGTTAGAGCTGGTTAAGTGGCTCCAGCCACACACCACCCATCCGGTGTACGCGTATTTTTTTTTGTAAACTTGTAGAAAACTGCGCTGGGTCTTCTTGCCACCTCTTCTGGTCGATGTCTGCACTTTTGGTTGTGAATGCTCCAAAAATTCTACTGCTGAAATATTCACAATCTGAGCACGGAGGTCATCGCGCGTTCGTGATAACCGGCATTGTTGGATGCTTATTTCTTTCTTTCATGCTGAAATATATCGAAAAAACTGCAACTGTCAGCGAGCACGCACTTTAAAATCGCTGTGCGTGCGCGCGCGCGCTCTTCCAGCGGTAGTCAGAAACCACTACGCGTGTTGTTTCACCCATTTCCCTTTCAAAATAAAATCCCGGCGTCGGCGTCTCTAGGAGGGGGGGGGGGGGGAGCGTCGAAATTTGTTCAAACGTGAACACTCTTGAACTCTCTTGGGGTGAGGAAGGGAGGTGGGGGGGGGGGGGTTGGGGCGGCCGACGGCGTCCACGCCGCGCGCGCGCGGGGCCGCGCAAAGGTCGGCACAGCCAACCGTGGTGTTTGCGCCGCGCCGTTGCCTTGGCCTGTGGTTTTGGCCCCCCCCCCCCCCCAATCCATCCCGCATCCCGTGCGCCTCCGTCGCTCCCTCCGCGTCCGTCGGGTTACAAGAGTGAATCAGCCGGAGGAGGTGTCGCGCCGCCGGCGGCTCCAAGCACCGAGCGAAACTCGAGCTCGTGTGTCGACAGTTTAGAGAGCGCGCTCGCGAGCGTGCACGCCGCCCGATAAACTTTGTCGTCAGGGCGCGGAACCCAATCACCCCAGACGCTGGGCGCACCCATGCGCCGGTTGCCGACGTAGGCGGTTAGGCAAGGCAGCCGCGGGTTGCGTTCGCTCTCGCTTAATAGACTGGGCGTATTTTGCTTCCTTCTCTCAGCGCAGTTCACCCCTTTGTGTTGTGCGGTAGCGCGCTGACCTTCCCGTCAGGTTGTCTGTCCGTTCGATCGCGTGAAATGATGAATTGTGCAAGTCTGGGCGTTACACTGCGCCAGAGCGCTGTGTGTTGCGTGTTGCGCTTGTTCGGAGGAGGGTGTACGGTTTTAACAGGGAACTATCCTTCCGCATTTGGCTTACTTTAGCTTCTCTGACAATGCTTCTTCGCGAAAATTTTCGCAGCGGCAATTTACCTCAACATCTGCACGCAAAAAAGTCCACAAAGAAAACACGTTGACTCAAACCACCTTCGTCGACGGTGTGCTAGTCCTTTCGATCCTCAAAAAGTTCTCGATCCTGAGAACGTCATTCGAGCGCTTACGGTATGCACTGTTGCTGCTCGTTCGTCATTCGTCGGAAAGTACTGCGCTGGTGAAATTTGGCGCCGTCAATCGCCGACGTCGTCACCCAGTTCGGTCGTGCCGGTCAGTCGTCTGACGCGCACACGCGTTCATGTATGCGTGCGCATGCGCTACACCACTCTTGCGGTTGTTTCCATCAGAATGGACTGTCGCGGCGTCGTGATTCCGTCATGACGATTGGCGTCGTCGTCGTCGGCTCAGCAGTTGGATTCGGTTCGCTCCAAGCTGGCGCGAGAGCGAATGCCAACCAGCTCGATTTCACTCCGCCGCGTGTTTCCCCGGCAAACTCTCGCGCGGCGGCGGTCGTGTATTTTCGCAAAACTTTCTCTTCTGCGTAAAAGACGGCGCGGCAGCCGGGTGTCGACTCGTCGCCTTATCGTCGGATCGCATCGACTCGACTGGTCAGCCCCGTCGTTGGCCCGTGAACGCGTTGCCGTCGGCGGCAACGGCCTCTCCTCTCGTGTCGACGGTGGCCGTTTCGCGGCTCGCTTTTCTGCGTCGTCGTCGTCGCCTACGTCGAAACGTAGGCGCCACTCAAACTCTGGTCCTACCTCCCTGCAGGCTGCAGCCACCGCATTGCCAACAACACCGCTCGAAGTTTTGTAGCCTAGACCGATTTTGTGGCAGTCTTGAATAACTACTAATATGATAATAGGCGCTTACGCAGAGTTGAATGCTCAGACATAGATAGTGTGCGTGTGCGTACCTCGTATACTTTCCCAATTCGTCATTCAAAGGGATCTTCTTCTATCTAGGAACGTCTTTGACCCAATTCACCCATATGCGTCATTTGTTTGCCTTAGTCATTTGTCGCGCGCCATTGCCAGGATTTTTCTTCACATTTAGTCAATCTCAATTTCTTCCCTGTCCAACGGGTCATCATATGTTGCTTCCTATGTAGTCTCCCCTAATTACCTGAACTGTGCACCTATGTACCTACGGAAGCAATATGGCTCGTTGCACACTGTTTTCTCGATTTTTTTTTTGTCGGGCGTGACTCGGAGCGCACCGTTTTAGCGTCGCGCAGCATGGGAATGCCTGTGGAAAAGCTGAAGAGCGAAGAGGGCGCCGGCGACAGCGACGTCGAAGCGAGCGGCGGAGGAGGAGAGGCGCAACAGCAGCAGTCGGCGGCCGAGATGCCAAACGGGGCGGCGACGACGACGACGACGACGCTGCCGCAGTCCCGCTCAGCCACGAAGCTTTCGTTGCTGAGGGGCAGGAAGAAGGGTGGGTGCCGCCGTCGATCGGGCGGCAGCGTATGGCCTAGTGGTAGAGCATCCTGCCTCTTGCGCTCACGGTTGCGGGTTCGATTCTTGATGGAGCCACTAGATCGAGGACTTCCTTATCAATGGATTTTCTCGTGCCGTCGCTGCCCAGATTAATTACAGGCGGCTCTAGACGAGAAGGCCCTCCTAGCGTTGCTCCTAATCCAACAACAGCATCAAAAGCTCTCCCTCCCGACTCCGACTCCGTTGCAGCTGCGTCCTCCTCGTCGACAGGGACGCCCACTCAGCCGCAGCTCGCCTCGCCGCCGCCCTCGGCCGACCCCTTCCGGTTCCAGGGCGCCGGGGTCGACTTCAAGGCGAAGCTGATCGGCATTCGCGAGGTCGCCGAAGCGCGCGGCGACCAGATGTGCCAGGACGCCATGCAGCTGTGCAAGGTACCGGTTGGAACCGGTCCGAACCAGTTCCAATATCGATTTTTCCAACGTGTTTGCCCTCAGGCGAGCGTCAAGAACAGCGGGGCGCACAAGCAGCGCATTCTGCTCAACATCTCCGTCGAGGGACTCAAGATCAAAGAGGAGAAGACGCAGGTGGTGACCGCACGCACGCACACACGCACCGGCACGCACGCACCGGCACGCACGCACCGGCGCGCACGCACCGGCACGCACGCACCGGCACGCACGCACCGGCACGCTACTGTCTCGCTTCAGAGCGTGCTCTACCAGTTCCCGGTCTCCAAGATCTCGTTCATCTGTCGCGACGTGACCGACTCTCGCGCCTTCGGCTTCGTCTTCGGCACCGTCGACCGCACGCACCAGTTCTACGGCATCAAGACCGCCCAGACGGCGGACCAGGCAGTGCTCGCCATACGCGACATGTTCCAGGCGCGTGCGCGCGTGCGTGCGTGCGTGCGTGCGTGCGTGCGTGCGTCCGTGACAGACATCACATCATAAATGCGCATGGAAATTTGAATCGAGACTTTTCGGGATGGATCGAAAATTTTCACCCAAGCTGGTACTTTTTTGGCAAAAATGGAGTAACCATACCTGTGACCGGGTCTGTCAGAGTGGGCGAGGCTGAATGGCCGAATTCTGAAAATACCTTGAGAAAATTCTTGGGTAGGGGGGGGGGGGGGGTGTTGGAATAAAAGTGGGCTCAAAAGGCCCTCCCCCCAGTTACAGGTATGCATAAAACGGAATCTGTCCTGGAAGTTATCTGAGTCTGAACCGTACTACTTCATAGAGTTAAATGTGAAAAAGATTTGCAAGAAACAGCGGCTTGGGAATTCCGGAAAGGGGGAGGGGTCGCGAACAAAAGCCCTTAGGGGTACGCATCCCCTCCCAATATCTCATGTTTTTAGGTGGTATTCCAAATGAAAAAGCAGCAAATCGAGGAGAGGCGAGAGTCACTTCAGTCGCAAGGCGGTGGCGCGGTCGTCGCCGGGGACGCAGTCGCAGCCGCGTCGACCGCTCCAGTTCGAATTTCTAAAACTTTGAATTTTTAAATTTCGAATCGATCGACCGTTGCCAGGCCGACACGGGTCACGAGGCGAACGGAGGGGGCGGAGTGGGCGACCTGCTGAACCTGGAGAGCGAGCTCGAGAATATGCAGGAGGTACTTTTTTCAATTTTTTTTTTATTCGTTGGTTTGTTTGTTTGTTTGTTTCTGAGTTCCATGGTCGCGGGGCCTCTCTCTGGTCCCAATCGATGGCTGTTAGTGAGAGATGAGACCCAGTCAGCCCGATCCTGGGGGCTGGTGGCTCCCCTAACGGGCCGGAATTGTCACAGTGTAAAACATGTCGACACGGCTCTCTCGTTCTGCAGCTGAACACGTCCTGTCTGCAAGACCTCGACACGTCCAGCTTCCCGGACCCTCGCGGCTTCGGCGACTCCGGTCTGTCGATGTCGGTGTCGACACTGAGCGCCAGCAACGGTCAGCCGGCGGCGATCTCGTCGTCTTCTGGCGTCGTCACCGATCCGTTTGGCCTGCCCGACTTCTTCAAGGCGCCGGTGCGGTCGCGTGACGACGAGTTGGAGAGCCAGGAGGAGGAATTAATTTTGCCTGTCGTCGACAGGCGCCCGCCAGTCTCGACCTCTCGTCCTCGTCCGACCCGTTCGCCGGCGACTCGTTCAACAGCGCGTTCAGCGCCGCACGCGGCGCCGCGCCACCGGCGCCCTTCCAGCCCATCGCGGCGCCGCCCAAGTCGCCACCGAGGGCGGCGCCAGCCGCCTGGCCTCCCGCTGCAGCGCACCAGCAACTGCCGGTGCGTGCGCCCACGTTGCCAACCTATACGTGTAACTGCCACTCTGACCGCCCCCCCCCCCTCCATGCAGGGTTGCAGGGTCACTACCCCAGCCCCTCCACCCGCCCAATCGCAGCGCAGTTTGTGTGTGTGTGGGGGGGGGGGGGGCTTCTATGATCGCGGGCCCTCTCTTTCTCTGCTCGCGTATCGTTGACCGCTGCTGGTGAGAGATGCGATCCAGTCAACCCGATCCAGGGGGGCTGTGTACCCTAGCGGGCCGGAATTGTCACTGGAATTGGGATTGTTGTGCTGGCCGGCCGCTCTCGACAACCTTATACTTATCCCCCCCCTCCCCACCTCGATGGTATAGTCGCCACCCCCCATTGTCGACAACACCGTCTGTCCAGGCCGCCGACCCGTTCAACACGAGCTCGGCGACGACCGCTTTGTTCGGCGCTCAGCAGCAGACGACGACGACGTCGACGGTGCCGCTCGGTCTGCAGATGCCGAAGGCCGCGCCGCCGACAGAGACGGCGGGCAATCCGTTCTGGAGCGTCGGCACAGAGCCGCTACGTCCTCGGCCCAGCGACGCCGGCCTGGCGTCGTTGCAGCCGACGGAGGAGCCGCCGCCGCTGCCGCCGAGTGAGCCGGTGACGACGATCGAGCGCGGCCTCCAGAAGCTGGTCAACATCGAGGACCTGTTCGTCAACAAGCAGTCGGCGTCGTCCAAGGCGCCGGCGGTGGCGCGCGCCGCGCCCCCGCCGCCCGCCGACCCGTTCGCGCAGCTGCGCCAGCCGCCCCGGCCCACGATCAACGAGCTGGTCCGCCAGAGTCCGCAGCCGGCGGCGCCGCTCCAGCCGCCGCCGCCCCTGCCGCCCCAATCCGCGGTCAACAATCCGTTCTTCGCGGCGGCGTCGGGGCCGCAGCAGACGACGACGACGACGACGGGCGCGAAGCCGCTGGCCGTCCACGACCCGTTTGGCGCGGACGATTTTTTCAACTGAGAATTTTTGGGTTTACACCCGGCGCTTCCCACCCCAGTCACTTGCGTTGCGCGCGTGCGTGTCGTCGCTTCCGCGAACGAGCCATACATAGTAAATACTCAAGCGGACAACACGAGTGACCAGAGACAGCCTTCCAAGGACCGACCAAGAGTTTCACTGTGACGGCCACCGTTTACCCACACGCGTGAGTTTCGAAATTTTTCGCGGTTTTTTTTGTTCGTTTCGTTTCGTTTTTTTTTTTTTGCTGGCGGTGCGCACTTACTCGCACGCACTCATGCACGCACAAGCACAATACCCGCAGGCGTATCGCTTAAGGTCAGATATGACGCGGCAATATAGTCGACTCAACCCCGTGCGCGCACGCACGCGCGCGCTTCCGTGTTTGTTCCGTCGTTGCGGTTGCGTGCGTTCAATGCGTTTCCGAACTCCCTTCTCCCGCCCCGAATTCTTGACTTTTAACTGGATTTGTGTTGTCGTTATGTTGCCCAAGTTCTCTGTACACCATCAGCGTTGCGTCATCCGTGTGGCCGTTCGTTTCAATTTGATTTTTTCGCGTCCCATGTTCCGAGAAAGATACTGATGTGAGTTGAGAGCTGTCTGTCGATCTAACAACGGTGCGCTGATTTTGGCGTGGGGTGTAGGGATGGCAGGTGCGAGGCGGTTGGCGTTACTAGCTGTCGTTAGCGCAAATTACTGATTGGCAGTGGTGGCAGAGGGCAATAATAGTAGGTAAGTATGCAGACTGAAGTACCGTAAATCCTCCAATAGACCCCCCCTCCAATAGTGCCCCGGGGTTTATGCATACCTGATGCCATGTGCTTCTTATGGGCAAAAATAAAGTGGCAGGTGATACATTGTGTATACACACTACTACTAACCCATAATAGTACGTTTCAGCAACTATTAACGGTAAATCAACCATTAAATGGGGAAAAAGTGGTGTCAAAAATCACCAAAAAATCGGCAGTTTGACAAGGAAATTAGCATAGCCATTCAAAAAATTTTTAGGCTAAAAATATAGAGCCCCCTCCAATAGTCCCCCGGGTAAGGAGAGGTTGAAGTAATAGTTCTCTGGGGGGGCACTATTGGAGGATTTACGGTAGCTATTCCCTGCGTCCCCGGACACTACAAAGTGCATTCAAGGACACGGGCACACACGTCACACATTGAGAGCGGCGACATTTGACGACGTCTGCTGATTGACGCAGCTAAACGTTAGTAGACATCGCCGGAGGAGTCTAGTTTCTTCGGCCCTTCGCTTCCTCACCCACCGCCACACCACTACCTCTCCCTCCCCCTTTAGATGATGCCACGCGACCAAAGTCCGTTCGATTTATGGTCGACTTTTGCTCGTCTGGGGGTTTTCTCGCGTCCGCCACAATCGTCTTGCGTGTGACGCTAAGGAGGGAGCATTGAACAGACGGGGTTCTTCGTTTGCGCAGGTTAGGTTGTCGTCTGTGTCTGCTGTCCCGTTATGCACTCCTCTTGCATGAAGGGATCTCGGATTCTGAACATCTGAGCGAAACTGTTTTCTTGAACGATATGAGTTGTTTGCCGTGCCGATTAGAAAATCCTTTGGAAACATTCTGGGGCGGGGGTGGTTGGTGGAAATAGTAGTACCGTAAATCCTCCAATAGTGCCCCCGGGGCACTATTTTTTCAACCTCTCCTTACCCGGGGGGCACTATTGGAGAGGGGCTTCTATTCTTTCAACCTAAAAAAATTGAATGGTAATGCTAGTTTCGCTGTCAAAATTGCCGATTTTTCGGTGATTTCGATCACTTTTGCCACATTTAATGGTTGATTTACCGTTAATAGTTGCTGAAACGTACTATTATTGGTTAGTAGTAGTGTGTATACACAATGTAAATGTATCTACCACTATATTTTTGCCCATAAAAGGCACATGGCACAACATACCCCTTACCCCCGGGGGCACTATTGGAGGGGGGCTCTATTATTTCAACCTTGCCATACCCGGGGGCACTATTGGAGGGGGTTGTATTGGAGGATTTACGGTACACCCCCCCCCACCCAAACCGCACCCTAGTTAAACACGTATGCTTGGCGAGAGTACAGAAAAGTGCCAGCGGTTGCCGGTCGCAGTGCAACTGCACTTCGGTCCTCTGAAACGGTTGCACTTTTGACTTACACAATAACTCGAACGGGCGCAGGGAGGGCAGGGGCGCGCTGGATATCACCCCCAATTCAGCGGAGTGCTTTCTCGCGGCAGTCGGCGTCGGCCGCTCGCTTTGGCGCGATTGTTTACGCGCCGGGACGCGCCGCATGCCGCGCATAACTTGGCGCGCGCGCGCGAGCCGCCGTCCACTCCGTCGTCCCGAGCGGTCGCGCGCCCGCCCGCCCGCCCGCCCGTCGACTTCACCCAGATTTCGACCGCGTCACCGCGCGCCCATGGGCGGCCCGGCGCAAACGGCAGGACAAAGCGCTCTCGTCGCAGTCGTCGTGGCCTTTCGTCAGTGCCAGCGGACGGACGGACGGACCGTCGCCGCCGCCGCCGCCGCTTCTTTTGTCCTCTCCTGCCCTCCGACAGGACGCGTCTTGCCGGGGCTTTTTCGTCCCGGCCCGAATTTAGAGACTGCTGCTGCTAGTGCTCGTCCGTCCCCCTGTCTCCCTGTGTCGCGCTCTTTTCCGCGCGCCTATTGTGTGCGTAAGTCGAGACGAGCACGTTCGGCTACTTGAGTTCGGCTGCTGCTCCACCGGCAGCAGGCGGCGCCCGTGTCGCCCTCACGCACGCAAGCTAGGCGTCGTCGCCGCCGCCTGCTGCACTCGACCAGGGGCACGCGACGAGTGGCAAAGCGACTCTTATATTTCCTCGCGGCTCCCCCGGGCTGAAGCGAAGCGAGGCGACGCGACGAAGCGCTGGCTCTTCGCATTCCTCTCCTTTCTCCGTTGCCACGCACACACGCGCATAAACAGGAGGGGAACAAAGACTGCAATACTGTCTCTTCTTGCCCGAGTGGGGCCTAAGTCGTCAGTGGCGCGGACAGGGCCGGTGCTGGTCCGGATGAAGACGACGCTCGTGGACGCTCTTCTGAGCTGGAAGGGTCGCGTCGGCAAGACGAAGAGGTCGTTCGATGTTGCCCTTGCCCGGCACGCTTGCGGTGGTGTTTTCTTGCTCCTGGCCCCTCTTGTGCCTGCTCGTGCTGCCGCGCCGGCCAGTTATCACAGTTTATGGTGATGCGCATTGTCCCCACGCAGGCTTGACGACGTGTTCCCAACGACATTTTCTATTGTGGACGTCTGCGAGTTATGCTATAGTTCCACCGGGCGCGATAAAACCCCTTCGACAAAAGGGGCTGCGGGCGGCGCCGGCGCGTCTAAGCTGTGTCCTTTGCCCGTCGTATCAGAGGCGCTCTCCCCGCCTTGCACTGTTCCCAGCGACCACTAATGCAGCGTCAGACATGTTCTTCTGTCCTTCAGAGCGCGTGAGTTTGCGGGAGACACGCGTCGTTCTTCCTGTGCAATTTACGTTCTGCAAGTGCACAAGTTCAAGACGCGTGCGTGCGTGCGTGCGTGCGTGCGTGCGTGCGTGCGTGCGTGCGTGCGCGCGTGCGTGCGTGCGTGCGTGCGTGCGTGCGTGCGTCGACACGAACGTCTCTTCCACTATTTCAATTCTATTCAAACCGACTGGACGTGCGACGTGTTTTTTTTTCTTCGTGAATGCCCTACGCTCCGCCGCGAACAATGCAGTTGGAGGTAGGTTCAACCCAAGGGGAAGATTGGTTCTTAGAAAGTGAAGTGTTGACGCGATTCTCTCGTTCCAATTCCGTTCCGACTTTCCATTCGTCGACTGTGTGCGCTCCCGACAGACAGCTCTGCCGGACAACCAGGAAATTTTCTTTATCTTCTCCTCTCAGGTGCAAGTGGAGCTTGAATCGAACGTCTCCGCTTGCGCTGTCACTTTGCGCAGCGCTGCGCCGTTCAATCGCCATAATTAATTCGATAAACCGTGTCTTGTTGCACCGCTTCATTTTTCTCTCCTCCTCCCGCCGCCAGCAGAGGCCGCGCCTCCGACGGCGATGACGTGAGCGCCGGGGAGGAGTGGCCCTCCGCCGCCGTTGTCGTCGTCTCCGCCGGTCAATCGCAGACGGTCGCGCTGTCGTCGGCGACGGCGGCGCCGGCTGCGTCGTCGTGTCTCGGGTCGTCCAGCAGTGGCTGTCGCGTCGTCGGCGAAATCAAACGCCGTTTGTCCCTTGTTGTCCGTCTCCGTCGTCGAGGCGGAGGCGCGTTGTAACGAGGCCAAGTCGCCGGCGCCGCGCCGTCGCCGGCCGACGAGCAGCGGCTGACGGACGGCGACGACTGCGCTTTCGCCAGTCGACGAAGACGAAGGGCGGTGTCGGTTGGCCAATGTACGGCGCGACGGCGACGACGACAACGGCCACTACGGCGGCAGGCCTGGCGACTGGGGCGCAGCGGCCCTACCACCGGCGTCCAGCAGCGTCGCGCCTTGGTCAGCGACGGGGGCGACCGCACCTGTCCACGTAAGGAAGGAGGCGCGAGAACGACGGCGCGTGTCGCCGCGGCGCGGCAGCAGCAGCAGCAGCGCCGCCAGGCGACGAGGCGTTTCGCAAAACGTCGACGACTGTCTATCGTCGCCTGTCGGCCGGCGCGTCGTTGCGTACGCGCAAACAACTTCGCGGCTACTCTCTCTCTCGGACCGGCAGAAGCGCGCTCGTTTCGCTGCTGCCGCCGTCCTTTCCCCCGGCCCTGGTCAACAGGCGTCGTCTTTTTAGCCTGGATTCGACGGCGGCGCGAAGCGCAAACGCCGAAAGTGCTCGGTGTCGTCTACAGCCGGTCGAAGTGCCGTCGTCGTCGACAACCTTCGCGCCCACCGACAGTCTGACGGTGCCGACGGTGACGACGGCGCTGGCTGAGCAGGCGCTCTACCGGCCGCGCGAATCCAGCTGCCTCGACGCCCGACCGCGACGCACCGCCAGCGTCGGCAGGCGCAAGGCGGCGGACGGGGCCGCCGGCTACCACTGGAGCGCCCTGGGTCGACACCCGTCGTCGTCCGCAGCCATGCGGCCGAAACTCTCGCATCTGCACAAATTCTCCGAGACCTCGACGGGCGAACCGCCCTCGCCCTGCAACTCAGAGGTACCTACACCTACACGGGCAATTTCCTGACATTTCATTTCGCATACCTACGTAGTGACCGCAAGTCCTCCAATCGTTATGCTGTCAACCTCTTTGCCGAGAGACGCTACGGGAGCGAGAAGTGCTTCCGTTCGACCTTATAATGGTTGTCATAATTAACAGGCCAAATTGCCAAATTAGCAGGCTGTTGATGCGTGCATTTCATCCGTTGTTCCCTTTTTTACTGTCGATGAAAGGTCTCTATTATTAATTAACGATCATAGCCGTGAAAACACCATTACATGTTTGTGTGGAACTGGTTGGGTTCGGCCCATTGCGATCGGTACACCGAACAATTGATTTCGTAGGTACAGTGTAGTACATACGGTACTTCCTGCCTCGCTAGGGCACTGTTAGAGTGGACACAGTTAAAGAATTTACGGCACCGTCGACATTCAGTTTCGCCGTCACGTCACACTGTCATTTCTGATGAGTTGTTGCGCGCATAGCATCTCTGGCCTCGTACCAACCCAAATACGCTGCGTTAAATTGCCTCTATCGCCTTTGAGCACATCTGCATCTGGGGTGGGGTTTCGGGGGTTTCCTCCCGGGTGCTCGGTTTGACCCCCCTGCCCACAACCGACACTTTCCCCAGGTTTGCGTGAACCCCCACCCAACCCTACGGAAGTTTTTCGGAACTTTCTCCTACCTACTTAATGGAAAAGGTAGTTTTTTTCGGTAGTTTTTTCACAAATTTCAGCAGCCCCCGCAGCGGCGCGCCTCTTGCATGCCGATGGGCGCGTCGTCGCAGTCCACCGATCGTTTCACCGTCGAATTCTTCGGCGGCGGCGGCGTGGAGTCGGTGCTGGCGCTGTCCGGGGTCTCTCTCGAGGCGGCCCTGGAGGGTGTGCTGGCCAAGCGCGGCCTCTGCGCGCGCGCGGTCGACGTCTTCCTCGAGGGCTCGAGCACGCCCCTGCCGCTCGCGCTCACGGACGTCTACTGTCTCGGAGGCAGGCGCCTTTTTGCCAGACGTGCGTTTTTTCGGATCTTTTTTTCTTACCCAACGCGCACCGGAGAATCCAGGACAGGCAGGCTAGTGCCGTTTGTCACCCCGACAAATTTTCCTGACTCGCCGCGTCGCCCAGGCAATCTCTTGCCTATAGGTGCCTGAGTGGTATCCGCGCCCCAGCGGGAGTTGAACCCCCGACCACAGGGGCGCTGAGACGACGCCCTACCACTGCGCCACTCGCTTTCCGAGTTCGCCCGCCGTTCGCCCCGCCCCACCCAACTCTGTATGATGCACACAGCATACCACTATCCACCTACATACAACTGTTGCGTCACCACACTCAATCTACGCTACTGCATCATTCGAGAGGCCTAAGTACAATGTAAGGGGAAGCTTTATGCCGCAGGTACATGCAAGGAAGCGCATAGGGTGCCATGTACCTACATTGTGCAGGGCGGCAAAATATGGAACTGGAAATTTTCAAAAGCACGACACTCTGTCTTAAGCCAATCGGAACGGCATCATATTATTGTCACAAATATTCACCATCACATTAGTCTATACATGCACTAATACTCTTCAAATTTCAGCTCAATCGAAGCTGCGATTCTGAATTTACGCAACATAAAAGTCGGTTCCTTCAAAACCTTTGGAAAAATCTAACCGTTGTTTCAATGACATTTTGCAGACACATGCAGACAGACTGGTGTGTCATTTGGTCCGATTTCGACACATTTAGGCAGCGCAATTATATAGTGCACTTCCATGTACATAGTGAACTATAGTAAACCAGCATGTACATACGTGTACGTAGCGTTTTGTGCGAGTATATAAAACGTCAGTTTCAATTCTGAAAGCAAATTCGTTCCAAGCGCACAGCGATTTGTTTTGCCGCTTACCTAACGACCCTCTTTCCATTCAGTCAGTGCAGTTTTAACGATTTCACTTTGCTGCAGCGCTGAGATCCGGCCTAACTGTGCCATTTAGCCTCACAGCCTCCTGTCCCTTCAATGTTGCCAGCATTCGTAAGACACTCGTTGCATTTTGAGACCGAGATGGAAATTTCAAAATTTCTTCGACACTCCAAACCTTCTTGCGGCAGCAGCGTGGCTTCGGAGTTTGATGACGGCGCCTGGACGAGACTGCGTTCCCGGCTCTGTCGGTCGCTCTCGAACAACCAACGTGCGTAGCCAAAAAACATGACTCCGCTTGCCACTTTACGAGTCATTCCCGGAACATTTATCGCTGAATGTTCCTTTCTACCGTAAATCCTCCAATAGTACCCCTGGGGGCAAAAAGTACCGTGCGATTTGCGTCATACAGGGACGCAAATCAAGCAGTATGTACTTGGTACGTATGTCAGCGGTGTGTAAACAGCCAGCCACAACCGTTAATGAATGACACATCAGCTACTTTGAACAGTTAATCACCTAAGGAACGCAATACAACTCCAATAGTGCCTTCCGGTGAAGAAGTAAATGTAAGTCTAGTGCCCCGGGTGCACCATTGGACGATTTACGATACATCTCTATACGTTTGTCAACCGTGCGATGACACGTCGTTGCAGCGGTGCGCAAGAATTCGTCGACGGAGCAGCGCGTCGTGCAGCTGATGACATCGAGCGCGATCGACTACCCGGAGCTGCAGCCGGCCGAGCTGCAGCCGGCGCAGCCATCGTCGACGGCTGAGACGGCCGTCGCGCCGAGGAAGTCGTCCTTTGTGGTACGATGATGATCTCCCTCTTGTTGTGCGGCAGTCGGTGTCGACGACCGATTTCCTTTCTCCCCCTGGGCGGGCTGAGCGCGCGCTTTTTGTTGGCCAGTGGCGCCTCCGGTGGGTGGGCAGCCGCGCGCGCGCTCGCTAAATGCAGGACCGCCGCCGTCGCGCCGGCAGTAGACACTTGAGCTGCGGGCGGCGGAGGAACGAAAGGGGTTGGGGGAGGGGTCGGTGGCTGCGCAGCCGGGAAAGGCGCCGGCGCGAGACAATGACGCCGTCGCTGGGAGACGTGAGGCCGCTCAGAGCTCAGAGGGACAATCGGCGGTGTGTGTCGGCGTCGCCGCCGCCGCGCGCCGCCGCGCCGCGTCGTTGTTGTGCCGACGCGAGGCGAAGTCGTCGTGGCGCCCAGCGGCCATCGTCGGCCGCACCCCCCCCCCCCCCCAGCCGTTTCTGTCGATACACACTGCTGCACTCGCGAGGAGAAACAAGCAGGGGCGCGATGACCGCCTGCTGGCCGGAGTCGCCCCGGGGCGGCTACTGGGCCGCCGCTAACTGCTGGCCCTCGGTCGCCGCGGGCGGGCAATCTCGGCCCCTTCTCTGGGTGGAGCGCGAGCCGCCGCCGACGCCGACGCCGCTGGGCGCCCACCATCGACGCGTCTACGCGCGGCGCTCGTGCAAGGCGGCGCTAGCAGCGACGCAGAGACGCGGCGGAGCCACCTTTGCACTCGACCACTCTCTGCAGCTGCGACGCGCCGGCCAGGCGAGCCTGCCCAACATGGCGGCGATGGTGGCCGGCATCGGCAGCTCGCACGACGTGCACGCGGCCGCGGCCGAGGCGGCGCCTGCGGGAGGCGGCGACTCGGCTCGCTGCCACGCGGTCGAGCCGCATCCGCACTCCTCGTCCTCGGCCGATTTGTCGTCGGCGCACACCGACAGCCGGGCCTCGCCCTCGTCGTCCCAACCGCCACCGATTCGGCACAAGCCGAGCGCCGCCAGTCGAATGAACCTCTTCTTCGGCAAGGTGACTGATTCTTTCGTCGACACGCGGCTTTCGGTCGTCACCGACCTTGCGCTCCTGTTCCAGAAGTCCGAGATGCTGCACCGGCTGCAGGGCTACGCCGACACGGGCGTCGTCAGTCCCGCCGTGAGGAAAACGGCCGACCGGCTCCGGCTGCCGAGTCTTGCTGGCGCCGACGACGACGAGCTGCGCTCGCTGGCCGACGACGCGACGCACGTGGGTCTAGCCAGCCAGTCTCTGGGTTTGGGTTTCCATTCCAGTCGTCGTTCAGTCGATGGACCGCAAGCGGTCGGAGCAGCAGGCGGCCCTCTGGGAGCTGGTGTCGACGGAGCGGAGCCACCTGCGTCTGCTGGAGGAGCTGAGCAACGCCCAGCACTACCTGACGCTTCTGCAGAAGGAGGGCTTCTTCAAGGACGTCGACCCAAAATGTCTTTTCCAGAACGTCCACGAGTTGTACGGGTGCGTCGTCGTTCTCGACGGGGGGAGGGGTGAGAGGTCGGTGTCGACGCCTGCTGGTCCGCTGGTGCAGAGCCAACTGCTGGTTCTGGGCGCAATCGGTGGAGCCCATGCTCAGCGCCGCCAAGCTGTCAGCCGGCCAGCTGGACGCCCGGCATCTGGAGCCGGGTTTCCGATCCATCGCCCAGTGGTGCGAGCCCTACATCGAGTTCAACATCGACTACGCGCGCATGTACACGTACGTGCAGAAGAAGCAGAAGGAGAGCGAGCTCTTCCGCGAATACGTCCAGGTGGTGCTGAAGAATATTGATATGAAACACTGACTGCATGGCATTCGTTTAGTGGGTGGAGGGCCGGCGCGCGCTGCGCCGACTCAAGCTGGAGGACGTGCTCGCGAGTCCCATGCAGCGGCTCACCAAGTACCCGCTCATGCTCAAGGCCGTGCTCAAGAGCACCGTCGACATCGAGACAGCCAAGGCGCTGGGGCACATGGTGAGGAGCGGCCGAGAAAATCGAAAATGGTCAACGAGCAAAAAAATCGATAACGCACACATGTGCAGATCGAGAGCGCCCAGACGGCGGCGGGCCGGCTGAACGTGGAGCTGTTCCGTAGTCAGCAGCTGGAGCAGCTATCGCGAGTGCAGCAGTGCATCGAGGGCTATGACGTCATCGACGGCGCGTCCGACGAGCTCGAGAAGGTGGGCGGGTGGGCTGTCGGCGTCGGCGACTGGTCGGCACGCGTCGTTCGCTGCAGCTGGTACGCGAGTGCAGCGCGCCGCTCGACCTGACGGCCGACATGCCGTACTGCCGGGCCAAGCGCCGGCTCTGGCTGCGGGGCGACCTGCGAATGAAGGACGGCTCGTGCAAGGTGCGTTTTTTTCTCTCGGAATTTGTCGAAAATCTTGTCGAGGCGCGGCGCTGCAGCTGGACACGACCTGCTACCTGTTCACGGACATGCTGCTCGTCTGCAAGAACGTGGGCGGTCGGAGGGGCGACCGGCCTCGGCTGCGCGTCGTCCGGCCGCCCTACTTCATTCCCCGGCTCGTCGTCCACCGGCTCGCCGACGCGAACGGCTTTGCGCTGCTCCACATCAATGAGTTTGGCGTCGCCGTCGCCGCCATCTCCTTCTTCGCCAGCACACTCGACGACGCCGCGCGCTGGGTCGAGATCTTCCAAACGGCCAAGGTACCGTCAACCCTCCAATAGAGCCGCCTTCAATACATAGCGCTCTCCCGGTTAACATACCTGTAACTGGGGGGGGGTTGGGGGCCCCGCAGAATTTTTCCAACTCCCCCCCCCCCCAAACCCTCCCCCCCCCAGAATTTTCCCAAGGGATTTTCACTGTCTAAAACGATAAAAGTGAGTAAATGTTGGTGTATTTCAGTGCTTTTCAGTGTTATAT